>VUYV01000521.1:135584-213510 GCA_008711295.1 Anarhynchus alexandrinus
TTTTTTTTTTTTTTTTTTTTTTTTTTATTTTAAGGCCATTCAGTACTTTCTGGCAGCTTTTGGAGTGGCAAAGCTGGGGCAGGGACGAACTGTGTTACTGGGGTCCTAGAAACTGGTGCTGGAAGCAGTGAGCCCTGAGTTCCCCCATGCTGTCTGTAGAGTGGCTTTCAGTTTGGATTCATCTCCTAGCCCTTTTGCCTGGAGGTAGACTTACAGGGAGTAAACTGAATATGTCTTTCCCCACGGAGCAAAGACGAGATGTCTGTATTGTGCCCCTGTCCGCAAGCTCACACAAACCGTTGCTTTTTGCAGCATTTCTGCTCGTGCCTGCTTTGTACAGCTGTGTGGTTTCTTCAGGCATGTTAATGCAAATGCTCTGTAGGAGTCAGGGATTCACATGGAACAACCCTCAAAGGACAAGCAGCTCCAGTACAAAAGCATTTTTGCTGGTTCATCTATGAAACTGAATGCCCAGCTTTTAACCCTCTTCTTCCATCTTTCACCCTTGAGTGACATGATGGATCTTGGTCAGTCTGAGGGAGATGATGATGACAGTGAAACCATAGCCATTCAGAAGGAGGCAGCAAGAACCCTCACAGTTAAAGGTTTCAATTGGGCATGCAATTTCATAGATGAACTGACTGAGACTTGTAGAAACAGTAATCTGTTCAGAAAAGCCAACCTCCAAAAAGCCAGCATCGCCTCCAGCTGACAGCTCTGGTGATCTTGCTCCTCCATCTTCGTCCTCCGTGCTGCACGTGCAATCTTTTTGCATTTAAACCAAATTTATTTCTTAAATCTGTGCATGCCTCCCCTAGTATCGCGTTACATTTTATGAGGAAACTTGTGTCGCCGTGTGTCGAACCATGTCGCCCCAAGTGTGCAGCTGACAGCGCTGAGCAGAGCCAGCTATTAAGCAATCAGGGATGGAACTCCAAAAGCGTGGCCAGAGCAGTAACAGATAGCGGGGTATGCCTGGAGGTATGTGACCACCACACTGAACGCATCAGCACTTGGAGGCAAGGGTGCAAGGAGGGTGCAAGGAGGTGCAAACACCAGCCCCCTCTGATCGAAGCAGAGCCTTGCAGGCCAGTTTGGAGCCAGCTCTGGTGGCATCTCCATCTTCTCAGCAGCATTGCAGAGGCAGGAGGTTGTACTCCAGGAGCCATGGACCTGCACTGCCGACCCTTAAATTAGCACAACGTCCTCAGTCTTTGAGGGTACAACAGAGGAGGGGTTTGGGGGCCTCTGTGTAGTGCTCAGCAAGGACTTAAAAGGCATGAAGTGCAGAGCCTGAAGGGCTCAGCTCTGCAAGGTGCTGCATGCCCCCGTTCTCTGCAGCACACTGCCTCCTTCCTAAAGCACAGACACAGCTTGGTAGGTGGCTCTCAGATCGGTGCTGAACCATCCTGTGTTGCTCAGCCCTCACCTTTTTTCTACTTACCTACAGCTTTGCTGCAGCTAAGTAGTTTTTTTCACATGTATATGTAGATGGGGGTGAAAGCATTCATGAGCAACTCCACACCACACCACTGGTGTCTCATAAAAAGCCATCCTTCTCTGCTCTGTATTACTTTGACTGGAATGAAGCATCCACAGGTAATTGAATGGCTGGCCCTCACCTTCTCCAGGTAAGCCTTAGCACCTCAAGAAAGAGCTGACTGAATAAACCCATATCTCCCAGGTAGCAGCAGATGGTGTCAGAATGGAGAAGGCAAAGAATTTTGACATTTGAAAATAAAATGGCTGTTGTACTGGTGTGTCTAGAGTCATGGTGCTCCCTGCGTGCCTCCCTGCCTTTCACTCCACGACATGCTTTTCTGGGCAGGGATCGTTGCTCGATGCTGTGTTTGCTGTTGTATGTGTAGGACTGAGCAGCATTCAGCACACTGTGGGCTTGTGCTATTGCAAATAATAGAGAAGAATTAACTGATTTGGCAAAAAGTGTTCAGGTACAGACTGCCTCTCCACATCTGGAAACTTCCCCTTGCAAAGGGGTGTGAGGGCTTTACAAAGAGCTGATCAAAGCCAGCAGAATCTGAAACGACTCTGCTTGCCTGATTTTATGCCCCAGTGACAATCCCAGCCTACCACACCCTGAATAGGAAGAGGGAGGATCCTTCTACAGTCTTCCAGAATCGGGGAGGGAGAGTCAAGGGATGGTACGGCCAGGGAGGATGCTCTGGCATTGGGAACTGAATAATCCCTGTGCTGGCAGTGCCATTGCCAACCTCCCTGCATCCCTAAGAAAGGAGGAAGCCAGGAGACGTGTCCCCAGGGAGAAAGGAGGGGTATGTAGGGCACGAAAAGAGTCATGCATATCCCTGGGGAAGCTCTCAGAATGGCCCCCGGCAGGAGCTGGCTGCGTGCCACCTGTGGTATTGAACCTCGGAGCCTTGTGCTGGGGGCCGGCTGCGGGTGCAGGCGGAGTGGGCATCCGTCTGCTGCAGCATCTGTGGCAGGCAGTGAATCACAGTCCACCCGGGGAGCCCATACTGCCACTGCCACCAAATAGCTGGGCAGAGCTGCATGTTGCAGCCAGAGCTCCAGAGAGACAGCTGGGGCATGGCTGTGTGTCAGCTCTTGTGACATTTTGCTGTCAAATGTCAAAAGTGTGCCCGTGCAAGCCTTGCCCTCCCACAGCAGCTTCTGTACCAACACAAAGTGTGTGTTGCTCAGCAGGGCTGGTTAGCAGATCGGTGCTGGTGCTGGGAGCCGGCTCCACGCAGCCATTTCCCAGAGGCAGTGGAGAGACGGTGCTTCAGCAGTGAAGTGTGCTGTCAGCATGGTCTGTGTCTTCAAAATGATGCTTTTCAAGTGGTTGCATTGTGGCAGCACTCAAAATATAGCAAAGCTTTATGGAGAGATGTGATCTGAGCATTACCATCAGCTACAAAGGCAGTAACGAGGGCGGGGGGGGTGGAGGCTGCATGAGCAGATAGGGACCGGGGGACCAGCTTTGCTTTTTTCCCCATAATGCTGGGGGTGGGAAACTGCATAAACAGGGGCTCCTGATGCTACATGTACTGTCAGTGGTGCACAGGGTGTGAGAAATGGGGCATGAACACTGCTCTAGCTGTTGAACACCACTGTCAGCATGTGTGTGCTAGGGTCAGAGTGAGGAGCTGCTGGTACCCGTAGTGGTTCTTGAACCTTGGAAATCTCTGATGTAAAAGATCTCCCCCCCACACCCCCCAAACCAGGCAGAGGACAGACTCATTCACAGAATCACAGAATCACAGAATGGTCAGGGTTGGAAGGGACCTCTGGAGATCATCTAGTCCAACCCCCCCCCCAGAGCAGGGTCACCTACAGCAGTTGCACAGGACGGTGTCCAGGCGGGTTTGGAATGTCACCAGAGTGGGAGACTCCACAACCTCTCTGGGCAGCCTGTGCCAGTGCTCTGCCACTCTCAAAGTAAAGAAGTTCCTCCTCATGTTTAGATGAACTTCCTATGTTCAAGTTTGTGCCCATTACCTCTTGTCCTATCACTGGGCACCACTGAAAAAAGACTGTTCCCATCCCCCTGGCACCCTCCCTTTAAGTATTTGTAAGCATTAATAAGATCCCCCCTCAATCTTCTTTCCTCTAGACTAAAAAGACCCAAGTCCCTCAGCCTTTCCTCATAAGAGAGATGTTCTAATCCCTTTCAGCCTCTGTGGCAGCAGCTGTGGGAAAGGACCGAGAGGCTTGTAAGACAAAGGAGTCACTGAAGGGGGAGCAAAGGGTGATACAGGTATTACAGAGACTAGAGGCGGGGGAGAGTTTAGGGTCACAGAGTAGTCCAGCTGGATGTGGTCCAGGTGGTCCAGGTGACCTCTCTACTTCAGAGCCTAATCCTGGGTGAAACCTGCCAGCAGAAGCAGCCATGAGGGTGAGTGTGCCCCTCACGTAGGTCTCATGATGATCTCTGGTAGAGTATACCAGAAGGTTTGTCTGTTTGCTAACACCAGTGTTAGCATTAACTTTTACATCATTGGGTGTTTACTGTAAACACTAGGTCCATTTCCATCTTTGTATTTTTTTTTCCTGCCAGCATCATCCTGTGTCTGTGAGAAGCACTACTATGCGTGGGAGGAAAGTACTGCTTTTGATCATTTTTTTTTTTAGCATCCTTTAATTGGTATTCTTACGACATGACACTGAAAGAACTGAAGTTCCTGATCTTTCTGCGGAGCCGTCTCATTGCTTACACTGTTGTTCTAACTTCACTTATCCCACATTTCTCAATTTCCCTTTTGGGCTCCCATGTGCCTTTGCAGCTCTGCTCCAAATCTGTTATCATCCCATATCACAAATGCTGGGGGTAAGGTAGGCAAGGGCAGATACTGTGAATGCCACTTTCTGGAGTCTGAAGGTCAGTGGTGGCAGCAGACCTGAGGTCCTGGAGTCCAGAGCAAGATCACAGTATGCGGTGTCAGGGTGCTGTGAGCACTGAGGATGCCTGGATGAGATATGGGATGTGGATCATCCTGGATCACTGTTGTCTTTTGTAGTTTCTCCCTTTCCTTTCTGCCTTAGCTGCCCTCCCATGCACTTCTCCGCATTGGCTTCTCTGACGTGTAGAAGGGAAGGCAAGAGGTAAACCCCCTCCAGCATGTCCTGGAGGCACTTGCAGACTGGACCTCTGTGTGAGATGAGGAAGGAGGAATGAATATGTTCTCTGCTCTCCTGTATCAAATGCTGTGTAACATCTTCCTCTAGCTTTATGAGAACCTGCTACATACTGAACACTGAGGGAGTGGGGCTCTTAGTCCCCTGCCTGTATGGCTCCTGGGACCGTGGACTGTGGCACCAAGTGCACCAAGTAATAAGATAAGCAGATAAGTGCCACAGATAGAGTGCCAGAGAACTGTGAACCACGTGCCCTGGACCACAAGAGGAACCAGTTTGAGCTGAGGCTTAATGGTCAGCAGAAGGCAGTGTGGTGTACGGGACTTATTTAACCAGTGGCTCCCGATGGCCGCACTGAAGTCATCTGCTCCTTTTCATATGAGAGGCCCTTGTGTGCGTAAGTAGTTGCATACTTTAGCATGCTCCCCTGACACCATTAAAAGAGTTCAGGACCTCATGGGGACTCCTGGATTTTGGAGAGGAATGGTTGTTGTTGCTTTCCTGTTCCAGTCTGTTCCTGCTTTCCAGTCTCTGCCTGGACCTGTGTGTTTCTAACGATGCAAGGCTCGGCAGTGCAGTTCAGTGTTTAGTTTTTAAAGAAAAGTTCAAGATAACTAAAGGGAGGCAAAGATATTTAATCCAGTGTCAGAAGATGGACTGCTCTCATCAGAGTGCAGCACTTCATTTCAGACCCTGTGCTGTCTGCGTGTTTTCTTGTGAGCGTACAGTGCCATCCGTAGTGAGGTCTTCATTTGGCCCAAAGCCTGTGCAGCCCTTTGGCCACTTGAGTGAAATCAGGTACTCACTTCAGACGAGTTTGAGAGGGGTCAGCTGGAAGCACAAGTGTTGTCCCAGGAGTCTACAGGGAGGGGGACATGTTTGTCTTACACTGTGATGCTTTCCCTGAAGAAGGACAACTCAGGACCTTGTGCCCGGGTACTTGTGCTGACAAGGACCAGTCTGTTTGGTCCTTGTCAGCACATGAAGCCTTCAGTCAAACCAAGAATGCTTTAAATAGTTGCTGCCTTTCCTGAGAGGTGACTTCCTTTGTGCTTTTGTCTCTCTCTAGGTATCTGAATTCCCTCATGAAAAGTGTCCTCCCTGCCTCTCATGTGCAGCCCTACCTGTCCATGGGTAGCACTAGCTTAACTGATGTCCTGAAGAGCATTCCTCACCATGGATAGTCCACCCAAACTGACTGGTGAGACGCTGATTGTGCATCACATTCCCCTGGTGCATTGCCAGGTCCCTGATAGACAGTGCTGCTCCGTGAGCAAAAGGACCAACCCCTTCTGCCAGCCAGAGCTCAGCATTACACGGACCTCTGCCCTTCCAGACAGAGACCTTTCACAGACTGACTCCTTGGTGTACAGCAGCTTTCTCCAGACCTCTGAAACCTCAGCAGAGGCCTCAGACAATATAGAAGGCAAAGCGAGGGATTTGATTGTCCCTAGTGTCAGTAAGCGACACAATCCTTTCCTGCTGAGTGAGGGTGAAGACCTCAGCATCTTCGGGGATGACTTGGGCCAAAAATCTTTCCACCTTCACAACTCACTTGTGGCTGGCAAACCTCCCTTTCAGCTGCACGAGCTGGCCTTACCCCCTTTCCACCTCCACGACTCCAACCACATTGTGAAATCCTGGAACATGGCCAGCCGGTCCGGTGTGGTAGACGGGCAAGAGGAGAAAATCAGCAGTGACGACGTCCAGAAGAGGAACAACGCGAACAGGTGCCACCAGGCCTCAGAACGCATGGAGCTGGATGAATGCAGCTGCCATCGCGGCAGCTCCTCCAGCTTCTCCTTCGATGGTGGTGACCAGGAGTGGAATCAGAACACAGGTGAATTGCTGAGGAATCAGGATGCCCTGCACAGCCGGACGTGCAGCTGTTCCAGCTCAGAGCTCCAGCACTGTCGCTGCTACAGTTCATCAAGTCAGTCTGAAGTGATTGACCAACAGATGGGCTACATCAGTGACTCTTCCTGCAACAGCTCTGATGGGGTGCTGGTGAACTTCAGTGCTCTCTACAACAAAATGAATGGCCATTCTCGATCTAACCTGAATTCAGCCAACCTGTCCTGTGACTCTTCCTTCTGCAGCCACTCAGACACAGGAGCTTTTTACCTGGATTTGCATTCATCACCCACAGAATCCAAGATGTCTTGCGACTCGCATCACCCAGAGAGTTCAGGGAAGGTGTGTGGGTGTCAACACTCCTCCTCACCTGTCCTTGATGCCAACTGCAACTCCTACCACCTCCACTGTGAGCCTTGTACTTCAGAGAGCTCAGACCTCACTGCCTGCTTCCAGAGCCAAGCACGACTCGTTGTGGCTACTCAGAATTATTATAAATTAGTCACGTGTGACTTGTCTTCCCAGTCATCCCCCAGCCCAGCAGGATCTTCCATAACTAGCTGCTCGGAAGACCATACCAAAGGTAGCCCAGCCCAGCCCACTGAATACTATCTGTTTAGAAGGCCTGACCTGAGACAAGAAGAAAGTAACGTGGAATGCCGTGAAGAGGAGGCAAAGGGAGAAGCCACCCAGAACATGATTGAGGGTCAGGTCTATGTGAACGTGTCACCACCTAACCTCAACACAAGCCGGCAGCGCTCCAGGAGCTATGATCAGAACCTGGACAGGAGTCCCAGCAGCAGGCTGGGCTCCTTGGAGCGCATGGTGAGCTGTCCGGTCAAGCTGAGTGAAAGTCCAGCAATACCCATCCAGAGTTCACCCCCAAAGCGAGTGACATCTTTTGCTGAACTAGCTAAAGGCCGGAAGAAGAATGGCACCTCCCCACCACTCCGGTCCAGTGGTGATTCCTCCTTGGAGTTCTCCCCTATCCCTGAGACACAGCGGGATTGCCCAACCTTCCTTGAAGAAAGAGCTCGCCGCAGCCAGAGTCTTCCACCCATGCCCTTCGTCCACGGTCTGAACCGGAGCTGCGAGGGCTTCTGTTTGAATCACACTTTTGGGGATAGCCAGGCTTTGTGTTCCACCAAAGACTCGGTCTCCAGTGAGAAGGTCCCCAGTGGGCATGGGGCAGGTGAGCAAGCCTCTCTCTCCCTGCTGACGGAGGCAGATGCCAGCTTCTCAGGTGGCTCTGCCAGTGGCCACGGACAAAGAGATGTTAGAGCCCGAGCAGACGGTAAGGAGCCAAACTAGGCAGAATGGAGAAGTAAAAAGAAAGGCTGCTCTTTGGGACATGAGGGGAGCAGCAGAGGAACCTGCATGGTGATGGGAGACCAGTGCCTGTGCAGTTTGTTTCCTGGTCTACCACTCCCTGGAACAAAGCCCTGCTGTGCTTATATCAGACCCAGATCAGTGCAAGTGTCTTGTCCTTGTATTTCTAAAGCCTCTTGAGGTTTTGCACAAACCTCTCGTACCATGTAAGGGAGGACACAGCATTAGCACTTAGGGTCTGTGCAGCCCCTTCCAGGGCTTTGTGCTCCCCCAGTCCATGAGAATCACCTGCTTTTAGCTCTTAAGACTCAGATGTGAAGATGCTCCACAGAGTCATGTTCCCAGCAGATGAAGGGAAGGGAACCATTGGGGAGTTTTTAACCTTTATTCTTTGGAGCTTCATGGTGCAGAGGTGGAGAGGGAAGAGGCAGAGCCATCAGTCTTCTCTCAGTGCAGGGAGCTCACACAGTCTCTGCTGGGACTTACAAGCATGAGTCCTGCAGAGATAAGAGGAGCTGTGTGTCTCTGCTGGAATACCCCGGTCATATCCTCCTCGGCACATTGGATTGCAGCAAAGGTTCCTATAGAGGGTAATCGTCACAGTTCCCTCTGCAGGAAAGCCTGTAATACGTGAGTTGCTTTCTATCTTTATATTGCCGTCACTTGTCCTAATGAGGAAGCTGTGCGACAACAGCCCATCAGAGGTATGGCCATTTCTCCAGCACAACAGGAGACCTCTATCTCTGCCCTAGACAGTTCTTGCACCTGCTTCACAGGTAAGAGCCTGTCTAAAATGCCTCTGACCAGACTCCTGGGGTAGATAGCCCCTAACATGCCAAGGACCAGGCTGTCTCCATTTAATGCCCTGAAGATTTCTGGCAGGAGGTAGGAAGAATCATAGAATCATAGAATGGTTTAGGTTGGAAAGGACCTGGAAGATCATCGAGTTCCAACCCCCCTGCCATAGGCAGGGACACCTCCCACCAGACCAGGTTGCCCAAGGCCACGTCCAGCCTGGCCTTGAACACCTCCAGGGATGGGGCCTCAACAACCTCTCTGGGCAACCTGTTCCAGTGCCTCACCACCCTCAAAGTGAAAAACTTCTTCCTAATGTTCAATCTAAACCTGCCCTCTTCCAGTTTAAAGCTATTTCACCTCATCCTATCACTACATGCCCCAGTAAAAAGTCCTTCCCCAGCTCTCCTGTGGGCCCCCTTTAGGTACTGAAAGGCCACAATAAGATGTCCCCGGAGCCTTCTCTTCTCCAGGCTGAACAGCCCCAACTCCTTCAGCCTCTCCTCATAGGAGAGGTGCCACGGTAGGTGTGGGAGAGATTTTGGCCTTTGGAGCAAGAGGTTTTTAGGTATTATCCTGTTTATTTATTGAGTCTTGAACGTGCGCTCGGTGTGGGATGGCAGGGAAGGCAGGCCTCTGCTGGGGGAAGGCAGCATGGGAGCAGCCCTCCTGGTTCGCAGGGGGAGTGCTTGGAAGGAGCAAGAGCTGCTCAGGGAGGAGGGGGTGGACAGGAGCTCTCAGGGCCATATACCCCAGCAGTTCCTGCAGCCCCTGCTGCAGTCCCTTCCTCTGCAGTACGACAGCAAGGCAGGCATTAGTCCTCTGCAGAAGGCTCCTGCCTGCAGCTGGAGATAGAGGCAGAGCTGCCTTGCTCCAGCAGAGAGCAGTGTGCAAGCCTGGAGGGTCTGAGAAGGGATTGGAGGGAAACCAAGCCCTGCCAAAAGCTAGCTATAGGGAGGAAGGCCTTGCACACCCCACAGGCAGCAACTGACACCAGGGCTGTGCTTGGGACGGGTCCTTTGTCCCAGGATTTGCCATGGACTGGAGGAGTGAGGAGGAAGCAAGGGAGAAGGTGTCACACTGTGCTGGGATGCGTCATGGCTGGTGGTCAGGGGTCCCAGTCAGCCCCGTGTATGCATCCAGTGTTGTGTGTGTTGTCCACTGGGTGCACAGTGTGTCACACTTCAGCTGTGTCCCTCGGCATATTGTGACCCCACCAGGATCTGGAGGCATGCACACATAGGAGGTCAGCCCAGCGCACTCCCTTAGGACATCCCTGTCCATCTTTTGCTGGAGCAGACCTTCACTTTACAGGGTTGGAAGCTCTTCTGTTTCTGCTGTGGTCCTGATTTGTTTGGGAACATCCTGCCTAGGTCTGGTACCGGCAGGGGAATGAAGGGAGTGGTGTGTTCAGAGCAGGGGCCAGTTCCAGGAGAAAGAAGAGGGAGGGAGAAGGGGAAGCAAGTGGCCTTTCTGAGAACACTGGGTGTGATGTGGGATGCAGAGCTGCAGTGCTCCTGTGTGTAATGCTCGTGCTTGGCTGGGTGAGTTCTCAGCATGTGTGGGAGGGGACAGTCCTTCAGGATAAGAAATCTTGTGTGCTGGGCCATGTCTTTGTGGTACTGCCTGGGCAGAGGCAGGTCGAGGGCAAGCGCATGGGGACTTTATGCTGTCCTGGGAGCAAGGGATGGGGAAGGAATATGAAGCTGGTGATCCTACCAGGAGAGACAAGCTCCTGGTGCAGTGCTTTGCTCTTCCAGACAGCTGTCAACAGCTGGAAACTTTGCATTTGGGGCCACATGTTTTTACCCTGCCAGCTCACGATGTGTGTAACCAGTTCAGACTTGAGCCACTCCGCGTGTGTCACTGGCCTTTAGCTCATCCTCTTCTTCCTGCAGCTGAGAGCACATTCCCTTGTGCCTGCGATGTGCTGGGCTGAACGTGACTGTCCCTCTACCCATCCTCATACTCTGTTCCCCTTTCTCTCCCCGAAGGTGGTGGCACAGACAGCAAGCCCGTGGTACGCTACAGCAAGGACCAGCGTCCCACCACTCTGCCCATCCAGCCCTTTGTTTTCCAGCACCATTTCAGCAAGCCGCCCAAGGCCCGTGCCCTGCACAGCCATTTTGCCTCCAGCCTTTCCCAACTCTACAGCCTGTCCAGCAACCGGCCTGGAGGCCAGCAGGTCTCCTCCAATTCCCAGGCCTCAGCCTCGGCCACCTCGGCAGAGCAGTTGGGGGCGGCAGGGAGCCGAGCCCACAGCACGCTCCTGACCCAGCGCTCGGCAGACGGAGCTGCCTCCCGCAATGATGGCTGCATTAAGAAGCCTGCGCCCGAGACAACCCGGCCGTCCCCCCTGGGGAGTTACTCTCCTGTGCGATGCAACGTGCCTTTCTTTCAAAGCGTGGACTCTTCCTCCTCGCCCACCGCGGAGAGAGCTGGAGAGAGCCAGCCCCCCAGGAGCAGGTCCTGCCCCATCTCTGCCAGCCTGCTGCCCACAAGGTCTTCCCCGGCGGTCAGTGCCGTGCAGCCCTCCCAAGCCACCAAAGCCGATGCCCTGAGGCCAAAGGAGAACCCCAAGCCGGTTCCCAAGAAGGAGGCGCCGCTGGAACCAAGCCCACCGCTCTCCGAGTACCGGCTCCACAGTGGGTCCCTCCCACCACTCTCGGTGGGTGGTATGCCCATGAGCAGGGTGGGAGGACATGCAGATCCCCACTGGAGAAGTGGCAGTGAGATCAGCACCTCTGGTCCCCTGAGCAGCATGGGAATACGCCCCCTCAATGGTAGGTACCCATCCGCCAGGACGGGCTAGTCTGGAACATCTCCAGCTCCCTACGGCTATGGCTGTTCCCTGTATTACCACCCTTGCTTATAGCCACAGCCTGTGGCAAAATTACGTCTGGGTGCTGCAGTGCCCAACAGTCCCCACCATCACTTTGCCTGTAAAAGAAAATCCTACACTAAGAGCATGTCCCTCCAGTCCCAACTCCTACAATGTGTCGCCAGAGAGGGCAGTGTGGGCTGCTGATCTTACAGCACCCCATGCCAGGTGCTTGCACCCCAAACCTGCTCCCTCTATGCCCACGGCCACGAGGCCACCCAGGCCCCTGCCCTGCTCTGCCAGTCTGTGACCTCCGCCTCCCGCCATGTATGTGTGCTAACGTCCTGAAATGCTGCTGGACTTTTAACTAATGTGCTGTCTCTTTCTCTGTCCTTCCTTTTTCTCATCTCCTCTCTCCCCATTTCCCCTCCACCTCCTCCTGGCTGCTCACATCCTCCCGTCTGGTGCTCACTGCCTGCGGCGTCCTAGCGAACCACCTGTCCCCCCAAGCGCTGAAGTGGCGAGAGTACAGGCGGAGGAACCCCTTGGGTCTGGACCGTGTTTCAGGACTGCCTGGCTTAGCGAGTAGCCTAGACAGGAGGCAGCAAGAGACCCGGCTGAACCGGGGGAACCCCATCTTTGAGCTCCCTGGCACTCTCAACACCAGCCATTTCCACTGCAAGCTGAACGGTGCGCACCACCTTTCTGCTGGGGGCTTTGGCAAGTGACCTTGGGGCTCAGGTTCAGTATCCCTTGAGGCTGAAGTTCAGCCTGGCCTCATCACTGTTCTGTCTGCAGGAGGGATGACGCATGTGCTCACAGTGGGGCCAAAAGGTACAAGAGGAAGGTGAAAATTGCCTCACTGATGGGCACACTTTGTGTGGAGCCTCCCGTCTTCTCCACAAACAGAGAGCAGTTTGGATTGAAGGGGAAAGTGAATGGCCCAAAAGATGGCTCAGACCTCAGCAAGTGCTCCTGAACTATGGCCAGCTTGTAGTTCACATCTCATTCAGGAGTTGTGGCCCTTGGAGATCTTGTGTCTGTGCCCCATGGTGTCTGCCCATCTGCCCCAACCCTGGCAGTATGCTAGGTGCTGGGCTGTAGCTTTCATGGGGCAGCTGGCAACACTGTAGGGCTCCATGTGGCTCTGTCTTCTCCATGCTTCTCCCCTAAGGTCTTCCCTATCCTCCAAAACATGTTCAGGAAGGGCTGAGAAGGACAGGCTGCTGTTGGTTGAACCTTTGAGAGTCCCCCAGGAAGAGTGGTGGGATCTGTCTGGGGGTGGGGAGAGTGTTCTTCAGGCCAGCCCCGAGTTGTGGATAAAATTCGCCAAAGCTCTACACCTACCTCTGCCAGCCCAAACAGTTTCTTCACCCACCCTTCATGGGAGAATGCCTAGCAGAGAGCTGGGAAATCAACCATATGGAAATTGAGCACATGAAAGAGCTCCTGCAGAAGTCACCCATCAAAAAAAGAGGCCATCCCAGGGGACAGACAGAAGACATGTAGTTTGTTGCCTGTGAATGCCTGTGTGTGTCAAGTAGGGATTCTGTCCGTGCTCTACTTTTGACCCCACTTGCTGGGACAGGGCACAACAGCTCTGAGAGTCTGGTGCAGTGAGGTTCCCCTCAGTACCAGCCCATGAGGGTGAACCTCCCACAGCATCTTCCAGTGCCCTTGGGCCCCCAGTCAAGCTGGAGCTAGATGTTGGGTGGGCTTTGGGGTTGAACTCTACAGGCTCACATTACAGATCATTGCTGGGAGAGTAACAAGGCTGTAACCTTGCTGTCCCAATCTTGGACAGGCTGGGGTGAATGCTCCTGCTGGTGCAGGTTGCTTCTGGGAAAAGCAAACAATGTGCGAGAGGCATTGGTATAAGGGCTTGGGACTGATCCTTCTCCCCCTGTCTTGGCCCTGCAGGACAGTCTATGAGGCAACTCCAGCTTACCTACACTGACTTCTTCCCCGACTACTTCTCACTAGCAGAGAAACCCCCTGCTGAGTTCTGCCTCTCCCCAGATGGCAACACAGAGTCCATCTCCATCGACTTGCTGCAGAAGAAGGGTGAGTCCATGCATCTCTCGTGGATGAGAGCGTGGCGTAGCACAGCATAAGGTGAACACTGCTTCTCTCTGTCTCATCTCATCTCTGTAGACATAATGGTTTCTTTCCCTGCCTTTCTCTACTGTAGTACCATAACTACATGTCCCCCTGGACTGATGGCTGTTTCCACGGCAGGTTCTTGAGTTCTCTGCACCATGACATGTGCCACGGAGTATGTTTGAGCTGCTTGTCCCAGGAAGTATGGTTAGAAAGGATCTTAAGTCCACAAGAAAGGGCAGAGAGAGGAGGCAGGCACAGGAGTGTGACCCTGGCTGCCACCTCTGTCGCAGTATATAAGGGTAGACCTGTGCTTGTCTGAGATTTTGTAATTTAGATAAAAGGTCTGTTGGGTCCTACATGGTAAATTGTTTACATAAAAGGGTGGGAGAAAGGATTCCAAAGCAGGGCAAGATATGGATGGCTGTGGTGAGAGCCATGCTAGAGGCAGGGTTGGGGACTGTGTTGTTGACAGCTGACTCGGTATCACTGCAGAGGCAAGGGATGTGCAGAAAGGTTCCTGTGCCTTTGCCAGCTATGTGTTGGTTCTTAGCAGATGGCAGCTTTCCCCTCTATTCCACTTCTGGATTTGCATCATGCTGATGCAGATGTCAGATTCCCCACCACTGGCTTGTTACTGAAAGGTGTTACATAGCTTGCCATACCTGCGGTTTCTGCCCTGCCACCTTGTTAGCATCAAAGCAGCAAAAGACACATTGCCTCAGACCCCATCTGTGCTTCCTCAAGGGATGGTGCATGGAGGTGATGGTCCATGCCCAATGGGAATATTGACAGGGTGTCTTATGCTTCAGCCACTCCTAAAGGTTGTCCTACTGTTGGGCTGATAAGTGAGTGCTGGAACTAGCTGGGATGGATTTGGTGAGGACTTAGGAGGGGCTCTGCCTGTTTTTGGCAGAGAGGGCATGTGCACTGACTTGGGCTTGAAATGCCCTTGCCTGATTTCTCTGTGAGGTGTTTGGTCAGGGTCTGTCCTAGAAGCCTCTCTGGTAGCTCTCTGACTCATTCTTTCCCTCTAGGTCTGGTGAAGGCAATCAACACTGCTGTTGACCTGATTGTGGCTCACTTTGGAACCAGCAGGGATCCAGGGGTGAAGGTACGTCTTGCTTTCAACATCACGAGTGACGTGGAGAGGATGGAGACAGCCTCTCCATTCTCTTCCAGTCAAAAACTACAGGGTATCCAATGAGGTAATGGTACGGAGAACAAACCAAGCAAAGGCGACGGTACGCCATGCAGCAGATAGTGAGTCTGTGACAATCCTTGCTGCATGATGCTGGGGGTGCTAAAAGAGTACATGGATTTAAGGGAAGATCAGAAAAACGCAGGGAAGGAAAATTCATTGAGGTCTACTAAACACAGGAATAATGTCCAGCTTAGGTAGTGTCTGAGTTGAAAGCAGTTGTAGGCTGCGAGAGTATTAAGGGCAAATATTATATGTGTTCGCTCTGGTTTGACTCACTCTTTTGTACTTACTCATGACTCTTTATAAGAGAGGATACCAGGCCAGCTGGACTTCTGGTCTGATGCAGTGCACCAGCTCTTTTTTTCTCATGCAGTGGAGAGTTGTGTCTCCCTCCTCCACGTGTCCCGTGTTTCTGTTCTGGCACTGGTGCCAGGACACAGTGCAGTGTCCCCAGTCCCTTCATGTGTCACAGGGCTCCATAAGGATAAAAAGTGCATCAGTCCATGCCCCATCTGGGGCAGCTGAACATGCCTTATACCCCTTCCCATGAACCCACTGGCTTCAGAGAGCATCTAGGTTGCCCATGGGGCTGGCTGTCTTTGACCTGTGCTTCCCTCATCCCCCATTTCTGGAATAACACGGAAACAGGGCAAGCTCACTTCTGTTTGTATCAGCCAGCGTTTGCAGTCCTGTGACACTCAACATGTTTGTGGTGCCTCCTCTCAGTGCTGAATGCTCTGCTTCATTTGTGGGGACTCTGGGGCAGCAACGTGACACTATTTGGACATGACAACTGCTCTGGAGTGCCATCCTCAAGGAGAAACCTGACTGGGTCAGATTCCAAGCCCATTCAATCTTATCTCAGAGCGCAGGGTAATTTGCCCCTAATTACAATTGTTACTGATGCAGCGATTGCTGTGCAGTGTAACCAGAGCTGTTTGGATTCCCACAGCTTTTTAAGCCTTCACTGTGAATTTCCTATTCTTGCAGTGTTGGTTTGGGCAATAATTGCAAAATTCCCCCACAACTTTACTTACCGGACAACGCTGTGGTTTTGACCTGGGGTTTTGTTATGCATCGGCGTGCCTCGGGCTGAGCATCCACCTGTCAAAAGGCAGCACCCGTCCCTGATGCTCCCACGCTCAATGGATCTGGCAGGATTATTCCTGACCCAGAAGTTCAGTCTCAGTTCAGGGCCTTTGTGGACCCGTGCCAACTGGCCAGTGTAATTCCAGCTCAGCTGGTAGAATCTGTGCCCTGAACACGACTGCCTGGGACCACCGACGTGATGTGCAAGGCCTGGAGCTGACCCCTTTGGATTGACCCCTTGGCAGCTCAAGGACTATGCGCAGCAGAATATGTTCCCGCTCTGCTGATGCTGGGCTCTTACATGCTTCCTCACCTCAAACTGAGCTCTGTCCATCCATTTTGCCCTCACCCTGTTTATTTATAGTAATCCCTAGGAATTATAGCTCGCCATGTCACTGAGTTAAGTGTTCCTTAACCCCTTGGTGCTGGTAGTTCCTATGTGGCTTGCTGCTTCCTGCTTCAAAAATAGCAACAAGAAAATCTACAGCAGCAGAAAAATCCCCTACTCTCTTCTTCCTCCAGCAGGACAGCCTTGTTATACCTACCGTAGGCAGAGCCAGGCATCCCTTCTGACTGGGATATCCTCTTCCCAAGCTGTGATATTCTCTTCCCAAGCAGTTGCTTCATCCCAGCCTGGGGCAGACCTTGCAGGGAGCAACCCAGAAGTGGTGTATAAGGCAGCAGGGGGGAAGGGGAAGACCCTGCCTGTTCAAGGAGCTTCTGAGCATCATTGTAGCCTGGATATTGCCTGCTGGGTGCCTGTGGTAGGCAAGCGGGGCTGGACCGTTTGCATGCGACTGTACCTTGTAGAGCAGTTACCAACACTCTCCCTGTTGCATGTTGTTGTCCCTCAGGCCAAACTTGGGAACAGCTCTGTGAGCCCCAACGTGGGGCATCTCATCCTGAAATACCTATGCCCTGCTGTCCGGGATATCCTGAGTGACGGGCTCAAGGCTTACGTCCTGGACATGATCATTGGCCAGAGGAGGAACATCCCTTGGAGCGTGGTGGAGGCATCCACTCAGCTGGGTACGGAGGGTGTGCAGCAATGCCCATCACTCTGCGGTAGTCCCGTGTTGTGGCTGGGAGGTGCTGGGGAAGGTTGGCTATAAGAATGGGGATGCAGAGCAACACCCAGCTCGCTGCACGGAACAGGGTGCACATTGACCTTCTCTTGCCAGGCGGGAGAGCCACTGCTCTATTCTGCCCAAATATTTTTTGTCATTTCTCCTAAAATTTCCAAATTCTCCTATAACAGGCCCTAGCAATGAAAAAAAGAAAAAAAGCCCAAAATAATGCCCTTTTCCCCCCTCTAAGTTTCTAGGGCATTTCTAGACCTTCATCTTTAGCCCTGCACAGCTACTGTGTAAGGCAGAGTTGTGCTCTAGCGTGGTCTGTAAGAAAATTTGCACATACAGCTCACTTGGCTCAAGCATGCCCACAACACCTGCACCCTCTGCTAGTACCAGTTTTGCACCCTGGATTGTGACAGGGGTAGATGTCAGATCCAGGATATCTCCTTTCTGAGGTTGCAGATGGCAGGGCCACACTGATTTCTGTGTCGTGAAGAGCTTACATCCAGGGCTGGGAAGCCTTCTAGCCTATTTGTGACAAATCTCCAGCTCTGGGGTTACGTCTCTGATTGCAGACACCCCAGATTATGACCACCCAACACAATAATCTGTTTACCTGCTCGTTTTGAGCCAAGGGCCATGCTTGTCCCTGAAGTGTGGGAGGCAGGTCCTTGCAGTATTGAAACTCTCACAAAGCTTCGGACTGGCAGTCTGGAACAGACCACAACCCATCTCCCTTGTGGAGTCTAACTGTTGGGATGAAGTGAGCTCATCTTGATGATTGGCAGAGGGGCAGTGCACATACTGGCATGGGCATCCAGACAACATCTGTCTTTGCCTTGATGCTCCTTCCCATGGTGCCATTTTGGCTTTGCTGTCTCACCGCATGTTGCTTCTCTCCATAGGCCCCTCTACCAAGTTGTTGCACAGCCTCTATAGCAAGATCAGCCAGTACACGGAGCTGACCAACCACACCATGAGGTTCAACGCATTCCTCTTTGGCCTTCTCAAGTAAGCAGACTCCCCGGGCTGGCTGCATGTCACTGTCCAGGGCTGGCAGCAGGTTCTGGTCCTTGACTGCAGGCAGGCACAGTTGCCAATGAAAAGACTTAAGAAACCTGGGAAGCTGTTGTAGGTGAGAGAAGGAAGAAGCTGTGAGCCTCAGGGAACTCCAGAAGGATCAAAACCTACCCCTACCAGGCCAGGACTGAGAAGCACTGGCTGTAGCCCATTGAAGAACACTGTCAGCTTGTTGTAGCCCCAAAACATTAGGTGGGAAGAGTCTGCCTGTCATGGTTCATATAAGGATAGACTTGCATAAATTTCTCCTGAAAGTCCCCGCTTAAATTACTGCTTCCTGGAGCTGCAGTGAATCCACTGCATGAGGCTCTGAAGGAGAAATTGCCCTGGTCCGGGACTCAAGGCTGACCCTTCCAGGTCGGATAAGGAATATACAGACTACACTCAGTGTTAAACAGAAGGCGGCAGTGGTAAAGGGATGAATACTGCTGGGATGGTATTTCTCTGCTCCTCTCCAGTGATCAGCAAGAGCTCTGGCAGTGGGGACAGAGTTCCCAAGATCTCCAAATGCTGGGGACCCCTACAAGCAGGAGCAAGCTCTGTCCTGCTCTGTCCTGCTCTCCCCACTGAGGGTGGCCCAGCTGTCTCCTGCTGGCACAGGATGCCAGCACACTTTAGGCCAAGCCTGCAGCAATGATCTCATGTTTGTAGATGATTTCCCTCTTCCAGCTGAGCCCTTCTCGGCAAAGCTAAGCTCTGCCCAGGACATAGGAGCCAAATCGTGAGGAAACTTCTGGAAACATGGTTGTTAGGGGTTATGGTTGCACAATGCCTCATGTAAAGCAAACGGGATGGCTCCATGACAGACTGGGTGGCTGTGGTCAGGGCATGCTGATGGGAGTGAGCCACTGCCCTTTCACTAGGTCTTGAGGTTCACAGGGCTATGCTGTAAATGTTCTTTTCCAGCCACACTTCTTGTAGAACAGCTAGGACGAAGGGGCTGAATCGATTTTCACTTTTTTTTTCTTTCCCTGCTTGTTTTCCCTTTCTGCAGTATCCGGTCCTTGGAGTTCTGGTTCAACCACCTCTACAACCATGAAGGTAAGAGCCTGGGGGCTGTGGACTGCAGCAGGGACCAAATTCTGCACGATGTAGAGCACAAATCGAAGCTCTGGGGCATGCATGTCTCTTGTTGGTGTCTCAGCCTGGGCTGCTCCCGTCTGCTCTGAGCTGAAGGACTAGACTGTACGCAGTCCCAATGTTGCTGGAGGGCTGCGCAGCTCAAGGGAGCAAGGTCAAAGCTCCGTGCAGCTCTGTCTACTGCATCTGGCCAGCCATGTCCTTCCCAGCTGCAGCTAGTACCCAAGGCTATCACTTGTAATGCAGATCCCCCAGTCTACTTGCAGGAGACCAGATCTAACCCTTCCCAAATTTTTCCCTTCCCTGCCCAGTGCCTGAGAGCTTTGTATGGCTGGAGATGTGCACACTTAGCTGAAACCCTTCAGGCATGGGAATTGGAAAGAAATGGAAAGGAAAACCTCCTGACAAACAAAAAGCAGATTTTACTGCATGTATCTGTTCTTTCAACCAGAAGCGTTTCTAGAGCGTGCAGATAACCCGGCAGCATGACCAAGCTGCCTGATGCCTAGAAGCAGCGTGACTAAGTGCTAAGTGTGCAGTGAGACAGACACCCTCCACCTGCTGGATTCCCTGAGAGCGCTGCTGGCTCAGCCTGTGCCCAGCCCAGGGCCCCGTGCACTGCAAGAAGTCCAGACCAGTATCTTCTGACAGGTTTTGGGGGCTGACAGCAGACATTTCACAGGTCGGCGTGTGCAGTCAGCACTTCTCTCTGGAGCAGGCAGGAGAGTAGGCTTGCCTTTGTACTGAGCAGCGTGGCAAGAGAAAGCACCCTGTTTTTTTTGAGCAGAAGATGACCATCTGTTTTGCACCATTAAGAGGTGGAAGCATAAGCAATTAGCTAGGGCTGTCAGGGTGATGAAGGCTAGGCAAAGGGATTGGAGATAAGGTGCAAGTCCTGTCTGTGGTATAACCTTGTTATCTCACTGGGGCCAAACGGCCGCAAATCCTGTTCCCAGCCCTCTCCCTGGGAGTGAGACCTGACAGCAAAGCTGGTGGGATGTGGCCAAGTGAAGTGAAGGACGAATGCTGCAGGTAGAAATGCTAGTCCATTCTCTGTTAGGATCCACAGTTCAGCCCAGCCAGGTCCCTGGAAAGACTGTATTCGGCTGTCCCCGACACCTCTCTCTGCAGGGGCCTGGTACTGGCCAGATCTGCAGCTCCTTGTTCTTCTCCATAAGGTGGGGAAGTGAATCTTGGCATGTGCCAACCCTTTGATGCTCTTTATTTGCACCCTGCTCCCATGGCATTTTGTGGCAGAGGTCATCCTGCAGGATAGCCTGGCAGGCAGGTCCTGGCTGCAGGCGTGACTGGAAGCAGTAGCTGGGCCAGATTGCCCACAGCATCTGGTGCTCCCTGACCCAGTGCTGAGCCTCACTGCAGCCACGGCTGTGACCAAAAACTAGTGTCCAGCTCCTTTCCCCACGGCTTCAGCAGCTTCTTGGTGACTTGGCAAAGGAGGCAAGGGGCTCTCCTCTAATTAATGTCTCTTGCCCTGCAGATATCATCCTGGCACACTACCAGCCGGTGGGCTTCTTGTGCCTGTCTCACAGCGTGTGCCAGCCTCTTTTCGAGGAGCTCCTGCTCCTGCTCCAGCCTCTCTCCCTGCTGCCCTTCAACCTAGACCTCCTTTTCGAGCACCACCTGATGCAGATGGGCAAAGAGCAGCAGCAGCAAAAGGAGCTGCTGCGTGTGAAGCAGGACCTGCTGCTTTCCGCACACTCCACCCTGCAGCTGATGCGGACGCGGGGCAGCAGTGAAGATCCCGACGGCTGCAGCACCGCCCCTGAAGCGTGCAAAGTGGATGCCGGAGATGGTGACATGTCACCAGGCCACAGCTCCCGGCAAGCCGTGAGTGAGAGGGTCAAGGGGGTGGGAGCCTCCTGCGGAGATGTTGACAGGGAAGAAGAGCGGAGGAAGGTGAGAGAGAGCACGTGGGAGGGGAAGAAGGACAAGCAGGCGGGCTGGTGGTACCAGCTCATGCAGAGCTCTCAGATTTACATCGAGGGCTCAGCTGAAGGCTCGAAGTTCATCCGCTATGAGAAGAAGAAGAAGGCTCTGAATGCTGCTCCCGGGTCAGCGGAGACCCGCAAGGCACCACCCCCCCGCGAAGGGGTGGTGGAGGGCGCAGAGGCTTGCCCCATTGCTGAGGGCACCTTGGAGGAGAGACCCAAGGCTGCCAGCAAGCCAAGTCCCGAAGCTGTGGAAGAGCCCTTGGAAAAGCCCCAGCAGGTACTGGTCAGCGAAGAGGTGAAGGAACGGAGCTGGCCCTTCTGGATGGGCAGCCCCCCAGACTCGGTGGTTACAGAGCTGAAGCGCAGCAAGGAGAAGGAGGCTGGGACTCAGCAAAAAGTGGCGGCAGCAGCAGCAGTAGCCCCCCAAGAGGAGAGCAGCACCAGTGCATCCGAGGGCAGCCAGTCCATCAAGTGGGGACACTTGTTTGGGTCCAGGAAGGTGCAAAAAGAGCCCAGGCAGCCTAACAGGTAGGGACCGGGGTGGTTTGGGGCTGGAGAGGGCTGGTTAACCTGAGATTGCAGCAGCGCAGGTGAAGGTCAGGCCAACAGCTGACCACTGGGCTACACCACAGTGGTACACCAGAAGCAGTGTGTGAACAGAGACGTCTGTCACCCCTGCCCAACCCTGCCAGCCTGTCTTAATTCCTACCACACCACCGTTCCCCTCGTCAGCTCATACCCTTGTTCAATCCACCTCACTGGCTTTCGTCTCCTGCCTTGGCTCCTAAGCCTTCTCTCCAGGGGAAGGGCTCCTGTTGCACCACCCCCATCATCACCTCATCCCTCCCAAAAGCGTGCAGTAAGCGAGAAGAGAACACAGAGAGCCATCTCTGTTGCACACAGAGATGCCACTACCTGCTTCTGTTTCCTTTTTCCAGGTTGCCCTCTGGCTGGCTGAGCTTGGACAAGTCTGTTTTCCAGCTGGTGGCCCAGACGGTCGGGGCAAGCATGTGGCGAGAAGCAGCTCCTGAGCCGGAGCCGCGCCGGCCAGACTCACCTGAAGTGTCCCCCACGGCACGGCCGGTCCGGGGGCTGTCTCCCCACCCTCCCTGGTGAGTGGCACAGCATGGCTGTCCTGCAGGTGCTGGGACATGGTGAGTTGGGGTTGGCATGGCTCTGCCTGTTGCAGTTCACCTGCCCCCCTTTATACTTGTGGACCAGGGGATGGTTCAGGGCAGTGATGCAGCTTGTGCATCCATCCACCCCAACTCTGCAATCTGCAGGCGAGGGGCAGCTGGGACCCGGGGTGGGTGGGGAGGCACAGGAGGTGTTTTCCTCGCTCCTCTGTGCCTGTGGTGGTCCCTGGGCTTCAGCAGGGTGAGCGTCCTGTGGCAAGCTAACCTTTCCTCCCCTCTCTCTGCCTGCAGTGAGGTGAAAGCTCTTTGCCATCACATTGCCACCGAGGCAGGACAGCTGAGCTTCAACAAGGGGGACATCCTGCAGGTCATCTCCAAGGTGGACGGTGACTGGCTGCAGTGCAGCCTCGGCTCCGAGAAGGGACTGGTGCCCATCATGTACGTCACCCACCCGGAGGCCGAGGACTATTGACCTGGCTGGAAGGCCAAGCACAGTACCGTGGGCTGCTGCGGCTCCTCTGGGGAAGCACACCCTGCCAGAGGAACAGACACAGCTTCTTGCTAGTTTCTTACCTTTCTTGCCATTACAGAATACAGTAACCGTAGGTGGTTCCTTCCTGCTCCTCCTCATGCAGCTGCCAGAGGCCGACTTGGCCCCCAGGGTCTTCTGCAAGCTGCACCTTGTATTGCCAGGCATTGCCGTGCATGCAGCCACACCGGGGACCGCCTGAGCCCCCTCCACCCCACGCCATCTCCAGCAAGCGTAGGCCATGGACTCGTACATAGCAGAAACCCAAGCAGTCCCTGTCAGGGCAGTGCTGCCCTGCTGCCCAGCTCAGTTTCATGATGGAGGGTGCAGGATGCTATCCGTCCCCTCCGCGGGGGTGGCAGTGCAGTCTGCAGCCTTCAGCATCCCCGGCATCATCAGCTGTAGGGGTGGGAGCACCGTGCGTGGGCAAGGTCTCTGCAAGGCTGGGCTGATGGGTTGCATTGCGGTTTGATGGGGAGCTCCAAGGTAGGTTCCCCCGTGCTGGAGGAACCCTGTCCTAATGTGTTATAGTGGTGCCTGGTGGGTTGTACTGGGCCAAGTGGCCTGGCGCTGCCACGCAGCAGGGCTGGGGCTGTGCCTGGCCACGGCCAGGGGAGGGGGAACGGGATATGTGTGTGCGTGCGGAGCAAAGGGGTGCATGGGGTCGTGAGGAAGGCACGTGGATGTTCAGTGTTACGTAGGTCCGGGATGGGTAGTGCCACCCTGTGCAGAGATGAGTGCTTTGGGGGGTGGCCCTGTGCCCTCCACGCTGAGCAAGGAGCCAGTGCCTGGGAAGCCCTGGGATGCTCAGTGGAGGGGGTTGGAGGGGAGGGGGGTGAGGGCAGGGTCCCTGACTGGGCTAGGGATGCTCTTTGGGGTTGGGGGCAGTGCTCCCGACAGGTAGATCGGGGAGTGCTCCCAGAGGGAGCCAGGGAGCTGGGGAGGGAAGGGTGGTGCTCCCCTTGGCATAGGGTTTCTGGTCTTGCTGAGCAGTGCCGTGGGGTGGGGGGGGACGAGTGTTGTGCACAAGCACAAAGGGGATGCTGGGGGTCCTGGGGTCCTCGGTAGAGGCAATGCCAGTCAACCCCTTCCTTGCCATGTTCATGCCGCCCGCTGGGATGGGGATGTTCACCTGCCCGTCAGGTGAGGAACAGTGTTAATGAAAGGCCATGCCAGTATTTGGTGCCTTGGCCAGGTTGATACTGCTCACAGCATTATGCCTGGGCTGGCTTCCCCATGGCAAAGGGGCCCTGGTCTTGCAAGGTTACCTCCTGCTTGTACATCGCTTAGCGGACGTTGCACCATATTTAATTTGTATTTCCCCATTAGAACAAGGTGTCTGGCCTTTATTTATTTCTTTATTTATGATGCATATTAATAAAAAAGGTGCTGATTGAGCTCCCTGCTGCGCAGCCTTGTGATTTCAGCCCACCCGTCCCTGAGAAGGCTCTGAGGGTTACCTGTGCTGGGACGCTGCACTGCAGGCTTCATCCTGCCTCCACCACAGCCAACACCAGACCTTTAGAAAGAGAGAGGTTGCCCCCAGCTCAGGCTGGCTGGGGGGACTACATCGCATGATGTAGCTGATGGTATATCTCGGGGACACAGTGTTGTTCGAGGTTCCTTGTCTTTGTTCCTTTTGCATGCTAGCAGGGGACCAAGCAGGTTTCAGACAGGGGTTCACACCATTTCAGTCTGGCACGTGCTTCCACAGGGTGCTCAGGGTGTTGTGAGCAAGGTGTCTGTAGGTGCGGCCAAACTGGAACTTGTAACCTGCAGGCAGCGGGAAGAAGTCCTGAGCAGCGCAGAGAGGTGGCAATGAAGGATGGGATGTGGGGCTGGGACCCAGAGCCTGGGACAACCTAGGCATGAGGTTCAGTGGCTGTGGGTGACTCACAAGGAAGGGCTCTGGGGCTTTTATACTGAGACTCGCAAAAGTGTTGGAACTCCAGCAGGAATGAGCCTCAAGAGCCCATCCCTTCCCTTTACACCTCAGTTGCTCCACAGAGAAGGGAAGATGTCTGCTTGAGGTTCCAGCCTTTGCTGCAAGGACACCACTCTGGAGCTTTTTGCATCCACATGGACAAACAGTCTGCAGTGGTGGAATGAGTCAAAACAGTCAAAAAAATGCAGAAATGGAGCAGTGTAAGCCCCTGTCCTGGCTTGAAGAAGCTTGGAGCAGCCAGGGCTTGCACATGGGCTGCTTTGAAAAACCTCTCCAATGGAGCGGTGGTCAGGGTGGTGGTCAGGGCTGTTTCCAGATTGCACGTAGCAAGGCTGTTCTCCCCACGTGCCTGGGTTGGCCGAAATGGGGAAGGGGACCATGTGCCACACAGGGTGCTGTGCCAACCCTGGAGCAGGAGAGGGGATTTCCAGCTGCCTGTGCTGCTGGCACTGACATGGAGCAGCCCGCGGGGTGCTTGCTGCCGGGGCAGCCTCGGATGCAGGGCAGGCATGGCAGGGTGGTTAGGGCATCAGAGGCTGGATTTGGGGTTGCTCCTGCAGAGTTTACAGCTGCTAAAGTCTTCTTCAGGGTCATCTCGCTTAAGTCAAGCAGGGTCTGGCTGGTGGTTATCAGATAGCCTGTCCCGATCAGGGACTGGGCATGGGGCACAAAGCCCGTGAAGCCCGCATGGCTGGAATTCACACCGCAATGTATATGGGGCAGTGGCTGCTAGTGCTGCTGGTGTGGTTGGGTGGCCCAGCTGGTGGCCTGGTCCCAGAGGGCCAGCTGTGGGATCCTGATGGGGATATGGGGCCGTGAGTACCGCTGGGAGCAGGCTGAGCAGGGAGAGGAGCCGTCGGGTGCTGCTGTGTCCTGGAGATGCCCCTGCTCTGGGGACGGCAGCTCAGCCAGCCCCTGGCACAGACAGCTCAGCATCCCTTGGCACCCACTTGGCTGGGACACAGTGGCAGAAAGGTGGGTGCTGTGGGTGGCAATGGAGAGAGGGGCAAGTGCTGGCCCACAGCCTTTGCGAGCACCTCCAGGGTCGATGGGAGCAGGTAAGATGGTCGTGCTGTGTGCATGACACCTCCTGGGCGCTTCCCTGAACCCAAACCCAGCAACCCTTCACTCTAGCAAATGGTGCAGGTCCCTGGCCGCGTTGCTGCACCAACTAAAATCCCTTCCCAACCTCGCCGCGGCAGGCTGCCTGCCAGGACCAGCCTTGCACCCGCTGCCCTCCATGGGTACAGGGCAGAGCAGTCGCCAGACCCAGCCCAGTGCCCACATCGCATGCCCTGAGGCACAGAGCGAGGCCGGGGGCAGTTCTGGACCAGCAGCGAGACGAACACTCAGTCGTGCCCGTCCCACGTCACCCTCCTGTGCAGGGTCCTGGAGCAGCATCAGTGTCCTCCAGTCCTGCCTCTTGCAGGCAGCTCCCTGCAGCTGCTCGGCGACGTTGCTCCTGCCCTCCTTGCAGATGTCGCAGCAGGTCTTAGCAAAGAAGTGCCGGACTCTGGGCATGAACCCTGGGAGCAAAGCACCCAGCATGCAGGGAGCAAAGAGGAGTCCAGCTTCATGGCACAGGGGTCTGCTTTGGGGTGGTGGCGGGGAACTGTGGGACCCAGTGGCAGGGCAGGTAAAGGCATGGGGTGACAGCGTGGCTGGGGGTGGATTAAGGGTGCCATGGGAGTCCAGATGTGCCTGACAACCTGGGGGACATGGGTCAGCTGAAAGACAGAGACCTGCTGGTGCCAGGTGCTAGGGGGTCCTGGCAGGTCCCCCTGGGACCTTCTCTGCTCAGGTCATCAGGACCTGGCTCATCTTCGGGGCAAAGGCTGTGGTCATGGCCCCTAATGTCTGCCAGGGCTGAAGCAATGCTGGCAGCTCTCAGAGGCTGCTGTGGGAGACTGGGAAAGGAGGAGGCACCTGAGCATCAGCAAACTGCTGGGCTGGGGCAGCTGAGGTAGGAACACACGTTTGGGCAGGACAGGCAGGGAGAGGTGGGACGAGGATTCACACAGGGCAGGACAGACAGACCCAGGGGTGAGCACAAGGCCCTGGGGGTCCGCAGCCACAGCAAGGTGATGGAGAGCTGTCTTCAGAGGGGGAACCCTATGGCTGATTGGGTTCCCCCTCTGAGCCAGGATGTCATGAACAGTTTCTAAGGACAGACCTGCAAGCCCTGCCAGCCAGCAAGACTCATAGAAAAGCAGAGGGTGTCTCATCAAACAGGCTCTGTAGCAGCCCGTATCAGGCCTGGCAGGGGAGTGTGACTGCCATGTCACCATGCCTGCGTGGCGTCTGACAGAGAATAAAGTTTCTGCATTAAAATGGCAGCTTTTCCAGACACTGAAAGCTGAGCAAGTGGGGAAGTGTCGATGTGGTGGGAAATGAGCTCGTGCTCTGCTGGGATCGACCCTTCTCTTGCCGGGGCTGGAGGCAGCACCAAGCCTGAGGGCAGTGGTGGGGCAGACACCGGCACAAGGGAGCATGGGGTGCAAGCAGGGACGTGTGTGTCTGAAGGAAAGGCCCACATATTGGGGGAGGAGGAGGAATGCCTCTCCTTCCCATGCCCCTCCTGTCAGCCAGACCCCGTGCTCACCCTGCCAGCGTCCAGCAGGCAGTGACACATCCCCAGCTCCCGCAAGGCTCCACGCAGCAGCTGTGCCATACAGGGCAGGAGCTGCCAGGCTGGGGATGGGCATGCAGGTGGCTCTGACACCTCTGCGACCACTGCTTTGGGGACATCAAACCATGCATGACCTCATATTAACCCCTGAGAGCTTTGTGCATGCTCAGAACAGCTCAACATCCAGCTTCCAGACTAGCCCAGCTGCAGCATAGCTTGGGGACAAACCAGCTCCCTGCACCGTGGCTGTCCCAGCCCAGCGTCCCAGGAGCTGCTTCCCAGGTCCCTGGTTGGTGTGACCCCTCTCATGGCAGTAGCCCAGGCGTGCTGAGGCAGGACCAGACTCTGAGGCACCGCTCGATTCCCCTTCAGCTGGAGGAAGGTCACCACTGTGGTTGCAGCACTGTCCTGGGACTCAGCACTGAAATCGGCGTCTGCCGTGTGGACTTCCTTCCTCGGCCCCTTCGCTAACTCCCTCTCTGCCTCAGTGCCCCCATCTGTACAATGAAACCCCCGAGGTTTCCTCTGAATGAACTTTAGTGGCGACATTGCCCACGAGCGGCTTTCACGGTCCAGAGCCCCTGTTTCCCCTTGCTGCGATGCTCATGGGGCACGAGTCTGTCTCTGCACACCATCAGCTGTGTGCAGTCCATGGGTGGCATCGTGCGGGAGGTTTAGGTGAGGAGTGGCAAGCTAGGTGCTGCTCCTGGAGGAGCAGGGGAATACAGGGGATTCGCACATGTGGGTGCAGGCACCAAGCTCCAGCTGCAGGCAGGAGGCCAGGAGCAGGCAGGAGCCCTTTCTCCAATGTGTGGCCCCAGCCATGGGGTCGCTGCTTTAGAAGAGGGATGCAAACCCCTCTGCACCACAGTTACACCTTTGGGAACAGGAATCCCAAACAAAAGGCAGAGGCAGGGTGTAGTACTACTGCTGCTGGTCTTCAAGCATCCCGATGGCTGGTTTGCAATACCAAGCCGAGGCGAGCAAGGCGTTAGCGTGCAGGTCCTCCACGTGCGCCACAAGGCCAGGGGGGAAGATGGGGAACTGAGCTCTGTGCAGGAATGGACAGAGCACGTTCTCAGGAAAGGGCTGCCCACTGGTGATGGCCACAACAAAGTCCGTTTCCATGACCCTACATAATCACCAAAGTTTGAAAAGTCCCGTGACATCTTGTTCAGCTTCAGAAAGGGGAAACGCTGAAATGAGGAAACTTGGATGAAATGAAGCAAAAAGGAGTGGCATGGATACACAGTGTCCAGCAAACTTGCAAAGATTTAAAGTAGCCGTTCAGGGCATCTGTTATCAAAAGGTAGAGAGGAACCAGCAGGGCTAACCACCGGTGCCAGAGGTTATTCGAAAGCAAGAGGCCCCTTCAAAGAGCTGAAGTCATGTCAAGATGACAAAAAATAGTATCAAGCAGGTAAGATGTAAAAGCTTGATAAGACAAACAAAAAAGAGAGAGAGGAACAGCCTGTAGAAGTGGCGAGCAGTCCTTTTTGCAAACACTTCAAAAGCTTCAATTCTGCCACAAAGTCTGTGGGGTCAATGGGAGAGCATGTCCTCGCAGCGGAGGAGTGACGTCCCTCAGGGTGGCACGATTGCTGTGAAATTGCTGGCTCAAATGCCAGCGCACTGGGAGGTTTGTAGCAAAATGGGACACGTGCAAAATGGGCAGCGTGCCTGGACCCTGGCATCGCAGCAGGACGCGGGTCCCTGCCTACACCCCGCTGAAGTACACCCTGCCGAGATACACCCTGCCTGTCCTCCCAGCCATGCCATATCTGCCAAGTGTGGTCTGCGACGGGGTGACGTGGGGGAGGCAGTGGGACCTGCCAAACCAAGAAGCCCACGTCCTGTCTTGTTGGGAACAAACCAAAGCTGTCTTTGCGGCTTTGCATTTGTCTTGTGTGACCAGAGCTGGTAGCTGCTGGACCCGCTGGGGAAGGTGGCGACGGCTTGCAACACCCCTCGGTCCTCCGTGCGAGAGCCTGGGTTACACTCAAGGCTGGATTTTTCTGATGTGGACGAAGGGGAAGTGTGAAGAGCGAGAGAGCAACAGGCTTTCCTGGCAACTGCTTGGTCCACACTTCCTCCATGGCTTTTGAGGTTTCAGATGGGGTAATGAAGGGCTTTTGGAGATATACTATTCATGGAGGAGCTGACAAAAGTTGTGCTGGGAGTGGTGCACAGACAGACCAGGAATGTGATTTTTTTAGTATTTTTTGATGTATGGTATTTCCCTACTTGTTTTTCAAAGATCCTCCAAATGAGGAATCTATTCTTGCTAATACACTTTGCTTTTGCGGACCTTTAATTATTTCCTGAGAGACCCAGAAGCACCAAGGGGCAGGGAGAGGTGATGTCGGAATTGCTGCTGTTCCTGGAGGCAGAGGAGCCATTGCTTCCCCCCGACCCCACAAACTTCCCACCGAGGTGGACCACAGCTACCTCCCAGCTACCTCCCAGGATGCGCCCTGCTGCGATGCAGGGTCCTGACCGGGCGCTTGCAGCCCCAGGGTGCTTCTGCTAGGGCAAGCGTGTTTGAGTATGGTAAAGTCTCCACAGGTGAGCTTCATAGTCTGAGCGATTATGGTCCCTGGTGGGGGGACCACTTGCCCTGCCAGCTCTGTTGTGGGAAGAGATGAAACACCAACAAGGGAGAAGAGGCTGAGACCACCATTCTGAGCATAGGAGGGCACAAGGAAGGTAGCAGGGAGATGCTCCAGCTCTATCCCTGAGAGGTAGAAGGCTGCTGGAGTGTCTGCCCTCAAGCACTATCGTTGCAGGAAAAAAAAAATAAAACAAGACTTCTACCATGTTTTGCTCAGGGTCAGATTTTTGGAGTGGCTGGGGAGAGTGTATCTGGAGAGGGCCAGCCCACACTGACCTGCTCGATGCTGCTGAATAAAGGTGTTGCAGAGTGTGCAAATTAAGCAGAGGATGTGCATCAGCAGAAAGCAGAGCCTGACCCCAGGCTGGGGAACACAGGGCTGCTGCGGTTTAACCCCAGCCAGCAACTGGGATGACACAGCCGTTCACTCACTCCCTTCCACCAGCCTCCAGCTTCTATGGGAGGCTGAAAAATCCTTGCCTTAATATAAGAATTACTTAGCAACAACTAAACCAATATGTGTTATATCAGCATTATTCTCACACTAAATCCAAAACACAGCAGCTACTAGGAAGAAAATTAACTCTGTCCCAACTGAAACCCAGACAGGGGCCTTGCGGAAGAGCATTATAAAAAGGAAGGCCATCACAAGGGGCCACAGCCCTGCTGCGAAGCCTCAGAAAAGATTTCAGGGCTTGTTTTTCTCCCAGCTCTGTGTTTCAGCTGGGATGTGGGCCAAGCCCAATCCAGCAAGGGCTGCTGGGCAGCTGGGGACGCTGGAGCACAAATTCATCGACTCCTGCCCTGGGCCACCTCTGATGGTGGGGTCTGCTGCCATGGTCAGTGCCACCAGCCGCACAGACAGACTCACCAGCAGCCCCTTCCCTGCCCACTGCTGTGCCTGTGCCATCTTCTCACCCCTTCACGGTCATTCCCACTTCCAGCATGCGTCAGCAACACAACCTGCCACAGCACTTGGGCTCCAGGTCCCCAAGGCTTTCACCAGCTTCTTCCCAAGCATCTGCTTTCCTGCCCGTGGCAGACACTGCCAGGTAAAGATCATCAGTGCACTTCAGAAGTCCCTTTTATTACAATCCTTATCAGGAAGTAACAAAGTGAGGGCTGTCCTGGCGTAGGCTCTGCTTGACTTTACCGTGTGAGTATGGAAGCTACATCTTCCTGCAGGACCATGAACCAGCGCGGCTCACAAGTCCTTCTGAGACTGCTGAGATCTGTGCCAGGAGAGGAGGCAACATAGCTGCTGTGGCTAGCAGCTGCTCCTGCCAGAAAGCCTGAAAACTCTGGTTTTCAGACAAGATTGCAAAAGGGGCGTGAAGCTGCCCCGGTGCACAGAAGAGAAGAATGAAAGCGGCGCTGACACTGGCGGAGGTTCCCTCTCCAATGAGGAAGCCTCTTGCACCAGATGTGATTTCTCTGCGTGGCTGTTTCCTTTCTGTGCTTGCACCTCTTGCAATCAGACGGGTGTGCTGTGGGGCACCCAGCGGGGCTGAGATATCAGTCCTGCCCTGGGAGCATAAGCAAACATGGCCCTGCGATGGGTATTTCCCATGCTCCTCACAGCTCTGCTGGCAGCACAGGAGCAGGACGAGACGGACACCTACTTCCCCAAAGTACCGCAGGAAACAGGTAAGAAGTGCTCGCTCCTCATCCCGTAAGAGAAGTTTTCGCTGCTTTCCTGCTGCAAGGTTGCTGTGTTTCGTTACTGCATGCTAGATGCAGTAGATGTATCAGAGAGGACTGGAGCTGATGTCCATACCAGGGCCCGAGACACTCAGGCATTAGTTGAGTTGTGGTGGGGTGAAGCTCTGTTTGGGGATGGACGGCAACAAAACTCGGTGTGCTGGGAAAACCTCTGCAGGGGCCGTATCATTCCTCCCTGGAGTGGGCAGTGTCCCTGGGAGCAGCAGGTGGCCATCTCTCTTTGCATGGTGTGTAGATGCCATGTCCTCACTGCAGTGGAGATGGGTGCTGGTGCCCAGAAAAGACGTGGGGAGTGGTGAGCTGAGCCCCTGTGCTCTCCAGGACACCCTGCAGGGCAGGAGTGATTATGTATCGGGATTGCTCTTTAACGGGCTTTCTTGGTGCCGGAGGGGCAGGGCACCCCCAGAGTTTTGCTGGGCTCTTCCTACACAGGCTGCACACTTCCAACGCAGCAGAGTCAGTTACTGGGTGTCTTCAGGCTCACGTGTTATCTGACCTCCCAGAAGGCTGGTGGATCAGTCCAGCACAGCACTGTCTGGGGTTTGAGCTGTGGTCCAGGGGCCATGACATCGCGTTGCTCTGCACTGCCTGAATTGGAGTATTTCTCTAAACTAACCTTGCTGGAGCTAGGTGACCAAGGTCATTACACTAGCATCTACTTGTGTTACCCCGACCCACGGCCGGGATGTGTCTGAGCTGACGCAGGCTAGAGAAACCTGCTGATTAAGGACCCTGGCTATGATAGAGGCCAGGGAATGTGACCAGGACCTTTAGTTGCTGATGCAAAGTGGTCGCAGGGTCTGTATTGCATCATAGGGGTGATAGGATCCTGTTCCCACGGAAAATCTGTCCCTGTGGTTGCAGGGAGTGTGAGCACAGCACACTGTCGCTGAAAAAAAACCAAGGGCTAAACATGCGACAGAGGTTATCCTCCTGCCCAGAGTGGCTTCCCCTTGCTCAGATTCCCCAGTGAAGCTGTCCTCTCAGGCCAGCATGTGCAACCGTGCCTGAGCATTGCCTGACCCTCCAGCTTGTTTGCGTGGTGCACACTAAGGCCAGGAACTGGCCGTTTCGTATGCTGCGGGAGGCAGCGGGGACCCGGTTGCCAGCGGACTCTTGGTGCGCTCTGCCCATCTCGGTCACCCAGCTCTCCCCGGAGGAGTCTGGGGCTGCCTGCGGCAGAGATGGTATTGCTGAGTTTGCACCTTGATGTTTGTGAAAAGAGGAACCGAGACAAAAACATTTGGCAGCCGCACCCAGCAGTGCAGGCAGCCCTGCCTGCATCCTCATCCTCATCCTCAGACCTGTGCCGAGGTTCCCACTTGATGGATCGGGGTCCTTCTTTCGCTAAGGGATGGGACAAGTGGGACGGCCAGGATGGGGCAGGAGAGTTCCTCCCATCCCCATTAGGGTGGAATGGGCCTCTGTGGGGCAGACAGTGGCAACGGGGCAGGGTAAAGCCGTTGGGCAGAGATTAGGGACATGGGAACAGAACGTGGCCCAAAGGTCCCCCTTCCCAGGGGTCCCTGAGCATCTGCCACTACCCTGGCACGTGTAGGATACAATCAGGGAGGGGGAAGAGCCCAGTGGGGACAGTAGACAAGCTGCTCCCACTGCACATTGCTGTGCCCTTCCAGACACCCAAAAAATCCCCTCCACACTTGGGGGGCACCAGGCTGCCGGGAGGTGTTGGGCTGTCCCCTTTCAGCATGCCAAAATTGCTGGGCTACCTTCCGCATCTCACCCTGTCTCTCCCCCCCAGCACTGAGCACCGGCAGCACTGGTTCCTGAAAAGTCGCAGGCATGGCAATTATTTTGAGGAAGGGTCGTGGGCCACGGGGCCTGGCTGTTGCCGAGCAAACGGGGCCAGACGGCAGAGCTGTGTCCCAGCGCTGGGCAGGAGGTGAGGGGACACGGTGATGCCACTGGGAGCCCGGGGAAGAGCAGAGCAGCTGCAGGCAGAGGATGTGGTTGGCGCGTGTGGTACAAGCGTGAACCAGCGCAGCACTGCTGCTCTGCTCGCCATGTCACAGGGCACCAGCCACGGAGCAGGATGTCTTGTCTCATTGTCCTATTGTCACCTTATTGTCTTACTGTGCTCTTCTCACAGGGCTTTCCTCTCCCCTGCGATGTCTCACCTGTACAAAAGACTCATCTCTTTACAGTCCCCGTGTGCCCAGGAGGCAGGTGGAGAAGCTTCTAGGGGATGCTTTCCTCGCTGGCCCTGGCCCCTTTCTCACCAGCCTTGCTTGACTTTACACCTTGATTTAGTAGCAGCTGACAACAAGCCCTAACTGTGAGCGTAGCTGCAATGCCTGGTGGGTGGGAGGGTGTTAGGTAAAATAAGGCCACACTCAAACCGAAAGGTTTTGTGTCAGTGGGACTTGAATTTCAAACAGCGCCTAGAGGGAATCCTGTGGGGAACACAAACGCTCAGAGAAGCTGCGGAGAAGTGCCTTGGGGCTGAACACCCTTGGTGCTGTGAACTGTGTGCTCCACCACGCTTCCACTTCCCATTACCAGAGTACAGATTCAGGAAACAAGTATTTCACATTGTGTTCCTGAAACTGTGTCGGATGCCCTTTTGAGTGGCAGAGCAGTACCGGTTACAGCGCTGCCATTTCCCTCCTCTTCCCGCGGTGCCTTGTTCGGTGTCCTGCTTCGCCGCCTCCTTTCCCTGGCACCGCTCACAAGCAGAGCAGCCCCGAGGTCTCTCGGCCCCTTCCCGAACCTCACACTGCCCATCACTCTTCAAGACCTGCTCCGCAGCTTTGGTTGCTAGCGACGAGAGGCTTTAAGACCCATGCATGTCTTCTCGGTGGTTTACAATACCACTCTCCTCTGGTGGAAACAGTGCTTGCTTTTCTTAGCTCCTCTCGGCATGCACATGGCATCAAACGCAGCAAGACTCCAGCGCGCTTTGCTGTCACCTCTGTTAGCTGCTGAGCTGCCATGGGAAAAGGGTTGAACTCTGCCTGCTGCTCCTTAGATTTTACTTTGGTTTTTTTCTTTTTTTTTTTTATTCTTCATGTATGGGATAACACGATGTAAGAAAGTACATCTTTTGCTGGTAAGCAAAGCGCTGAACCCAGGAGCCTGACCTGAATTACCAGCACAGCTATTTCTCCTTTCTCCTGATCCTCCCTGACGTCTGCTTCTGGAGCATGCTGGGGCTTTGTTTTGCCTGCCAGGCTCACAACTCCGTTGCAGCAGAGACAGACAGTCCAGATACTTTTGTAAAATGCTTACTATATTCATAGGTGTTAAAGAATATTAACAAGGAGGGTATTCATCGAATAGCGTCAGCTAACATAACAGTTAATCTCTGGCTATATGAGGCAAATAGACTAACATTTTGTTACCCCTTCTGCCTAGGCATTTGGCATTCTCCGTTTTGCAGTGAGCACACATTGTACATTACAAGAGGTGCCTGTTTGGTCACGTCTACACCATATTTTCCATGCAGAAATTTCACTTGTCTCAGCCTCTTTCCTATAGTTGGGGGTGGAAGTCCCGTGGGCGGCTGTCTGCATACCACAGCACAGGGTAAAAAACAGTGTCTGGTGACTGTTTCTTTACTCTCCCGGATGCTGTTAGTCCCTACAAGGGTAGAAGCTGAGTGTTTCTTTCCCCTTTATCTCTGAGCACCCTCCCTTCTCCAGCAGTGCCCTGTGCCCCCACGCACAGGCACGTGCATCCGTCTCCTTTGCACAAGCGATGAGCTCCAGCCTGGTGGAGATCCAACACCTTCTGACTCACGTGTGCCACGCAGCTCCCCATGGCCACCACCAAAGCACACAAACAGCCACCCTGGGTAGAGCAAAAGCTCCTTTCCTCCAAGGAGATCTTCTCCCATGGCAAACGTTACAGAGTGACTGGGGAAGGGGCAAGGACAGAGGTGTCCCCCCCAGCCTGTGCATCTTGACTGCACCCAGCAGTCATGGATTGGTTTCTCCCAGTCAATCTCAAGCGGTAACCACACACCTGCTAGGCTTGGGCTTCTTGGAGAAGTGGGGCTGAGTTGGATTGTATTCAGCGATGTTCTTAAGACAAAAACAGACGTGGACTGAAAGTGTCTTCTCTTCTGTGGGGAAGCAGAGACTTCTAGGCTTTACCATCAAGCAGTCATCAGAAATGCCACCAGGAAGGGTTCTGAGCCCTCTGAGCTGTGGGCTCTGCCTGCCTTTTCTGACCTCTCCCACCCAGCCCTCGGGCTCTGTGCGGTGTGGTCCATGCCCAGCCTGGGTCTAGATGCTGTATCAGCCCCTGCCTGCCCCACGCGTGAACATGGAACGGCTACATCTGGCAGGCCGAAGCGCACAGGGGAACCTGCGGGGAAGAAAAAAGAGGGCCAAATGACCACCCTACAGCTCAGAGGAGTCGGAAAGGACGAGTTGCAGAGGACAGCCATCCCGCTGGTGCTTGCAAGGGGGTCTGCAGGCACAGCCAGGTACAAGGAGGGAGCAGGAGGGTTTGCCCACAGGACTGCTCACCGGTGTAGTCCTTGTGCCCAAAGGGCAGACGTGGCCACTGACACACTGCTGGCACAGGTGCGGTCTTTGCAGAAGCACGTTTCAGTCATCTGCCCTTGCCTCATGCTGCGCTGGGCCGCAGCAGCATCTCGCCATCCCTGGCTAACAGACACCAACGGGAGGACTGAGGAAGCCCTGGAACAAAACTGCGCCTCTGCTAGGACCTTATCACCTGGGGGAAAAAAAAAAAAAGAAAAGAGAAAAGATGCTGATGTCTCTGGCAAAGGATTAGGGCTGATAAACGCACAGGTTTAAGAGTAGTGATTCACTGGAGCCCTGATGAAGGTGGCCAGCCTAGTCAGAAACGTGTGGCTGCTGCGCCGGCTCAGCCCGAGGGATCCCTTCACACCCACTTCCAGGCTGGGAGCCTTACGCAGCACTTTAGTGAATCACCCACAGCTAAGACAGGGAAAGGCTGGATCAGTTCTAAGTGCCTGGCAACAGTAATTAGTATAATGCTGAATATTCCTAATTTCAGCATGCAGAAGCTTCACCTTCTAGTAAAAAAAAAAAAAAAAGCATAAACTTTAAACAAAGGCTAATTCTTTTTTTGTACTACAGTAACTCTGCACTGTATTACACTGCTAAAGCAGCAACCATGAGATGTGCCCTTTTTAAACATAGTGTTACCCCTGGTCTCTGTAAGGAAGCACCGTATAAGGCCAAAACCCTCCTTCATGACTGCATCAGCAGCAAATGCTTTGTAACATCAAGGGTACTACAAGTTTTGGTGGGCTAGGAGCAAGGCAGAGCTCTGGCATACATCTGCAACCACCCTTGCCAGCAGAGCATCGCTGTTTGTAGGAAGACGCTGTCCCAGATTTCTCCTGAAATCTGCACCTGTGTCAGCAGGTTGCGCGTGAAGGAAAATTTCTCTTTCCCTCCTCATCTCCTGCCCGGCAGGTTGCCGTGTCCTGTGCTGCCAGTGGGTTTTGTGTCACTGCGGGGACTGTAACAGCTACCAGGAGGTATGGAAGGAAGTACTTAGAAAAGGAAAAGCAACAAGCCCCATTTGCACTGAAGGTCAAGACTGGAGCAGTCTGGGAGAGGCCAGCCGTGCCCATGGGCACTCGCAGCCCCCTTGGCTCCGGGGGCTGTCTCTCCACTGGAGGAGTTTCATTCCCTCAAACTGCTTCTTGCTCGAGGTCAGGCTGCGCAAACCTCTTTTCCAGCAACGATTGTTCAGTTGCTGTTCTGACTCTAAGCTGGAAGAATCCCCATCGATGAACAAACTTTGTACGGGCAAGATTTTGGGCCCTGCAATGCAAAATGAAATATCGGAAACACCTTCGCAAGTAGCTCTCACCTACCTGAAAGAATTGCTGCTCGATTTCCCAGTCTGGTGGGATTTTATTCAAGTTATTTGGCAGGGGCTTTTTTCCTGGCTGAGAAGATGCAGCTATTGTGGTCTGTTGGCCTGCTGCACAGTGAGTGCAGAGCAATCATGGTTTCATGGTGAGTCCCAATGCCATTTGGATGCGTTGGGAGGCAGTGTAAACTCACTGTGCTGGCCTGGCAGCACCCTGGTGACTTTGCACAACATTTGGGTACTTACAGATGAATTTGTTGAACAAGGAGAGCTCACAGAGAGGTACATTACTTCTTACATGAAAATTGGTATCCGGTCAAAGGGTAGAGACCCAAATTAGGGCCATGCAGAGACACGGGAGCACTCCTGTCTAGAAACTAATGGAAAATGAATATGAAGATTTACCTCCACCAACTGCCCAATCTACATAGTGCAAAATGCAACTAAACATGCAGTTAGTTAAATACGTACCTGCAGCCCCTGTTGAGTCCTTTCTGCCAACCCAGATGTGGGGGTGCTGCCCCTCCTGGGTGAGGATGGGAGGGATATGGGACAGGAGGTACCCAGTCTGAGGAGCCAGGAGGTATTTTGGGCAAGGAATGGAAAGGAGAAAAGAACAAGTGTAACCTGCAGAGAAAAAGTGAATTGGCAACTTGAGTGGGCTTTTCATTGCACATAAGCATGCACATGGCTGTGAGCAGGTCGTGCCCAGCAGGATGACAGGAATGCAGGTGAGTGGCATCAGCACAGACTCATGAGGGCTGGTACACTCCCACAGCGCTTGTCTTTGGGGGAGAGAGCACAGGAGAGAGCAGCAGCATCCACCGGGCTGCTGGATCCTGCTGGCTGGGATGCATTTCCAGCAGGACCCAGACCTTGTGGAATGGGACTGCCACCTGCAAGGGCAAGAACAGCCCAACACCACCCTAATCCCAGGGTCCTAAGCTGACGGCAGACCCTCTGTGACATGGTCATGCCTCAGCCCCACCTGGTGACAATCCAGGAGCTGGATGCCTTGGCTTTCTTCCCTGTCCTGGTAGTGCCAGGGCACCTTTTATCTCAGCACCTTGCCACGGGCAGCTGCCTGGGGTGTGTGTTCCTGGGGAGGGGTTCAAAGGCAGGAACAAGCATGACAGCACTGCGGACTACTGTAAGCCCAGTGCCTTCAAACAGTTCCTGGGCATAAGGCCAAGGCGGTGGGAGTGGAAGGACCTCTGTAGGAAGACTGGGGAGGATCCCATTCCCTGGTCAGCCTTACCCAAATGGTTCCTGAGTGGGAAGCCTACATGTCTGTAGGGATGGATGGGATTGCTCTTGAGATGGACTGCTGCCACCGTTAACTCTGCTCTAGGCTGTAAGAGAAGGATTTGGCGTCGAATGTGGTAATGAAAGGAGCTGGACAGTGTCAAAATCAGGGCAACAGACCACACAGCAGACCTCTTTCCAACCTGCTTACACCCTCTTCTTCTCCTCTGTGCAGAGGGATGTGAGCAGCCCCAGTGGGACTCCAAGCTCCACTTTACCCCAGCGCAGAGGTTTTACAGGCTTAATGAAGAGGTGACACTGAACTGCTCTATGAAGGACCCTCTTCACCTTGCTGTGATCAGATGTGCAAAAGGGATGTCTCCACATTGGAAGTATGCTTGGGAGGTGAAGGACATTCAGGGAACGTGGCATCCGGTGGTAAAGAATCTGACCTGCTCCATGGGTAAGTGGAGGAGCAGTAGGTCTCCCCTGCGACATGTGCTTCTCCCCAAGGAGGGACCTTTGACATCCTGCCATATCTATGAGACACCTTGGCCACAGAGATGGGCCCAAGCTGGGAGCAGTCTTCAAGATATGGAGGGACAGAAGCCTTCAGTGTGGGACAGGTTTTGTCACTGTCCCTCCGTCTCCTCCCTGTCCGCTCCCGAGTGCAAGCCATGCAGAAGTTAGAGGAGGCCAGATCCTGCCCCTCAGTTCACCTCTCTCCCAGTATCCTATACCACCACCTTGCCCAGGCACACACTCCTTTCTTGCACTTGAGGGCCCTTGGGTTTCCTCATGATGTTGAATGCTCACACCACAGTCAGTCAAGGCAAAGCCTCAACCCCCTCCTGCCTGAGCATCCCCTGTTCCTGAGAAGGACTCTCACACTTTTGCCCTGACAGGAAAGTGCTCAAAACCCCAGTGGGATGAAAGAGTCCAGTTTCCAGCAAGCAAAAAATTTTACAAACTTAATAAAGAATTCACACTGACCTGCCCTGAAGATTTCGAGCCGTCCTACCCCAAGGTCAAATGTGCAAGGGATTTTCGACAACTGAGTTCTGGAGAACCAGCCTACGGAGATACCTGGTGGGGCAGGAACAGCACAGGTGCTTGGATGTACATTGAGAGGGCCGTAGAGTGTATTGGTAAGTGAGGCAGCAGCACCTCTCCCATGTCCCCTCACTACCTTCACCCTCAACAGCCGTTGAGCAGCAGGCATGCCACCATCCCTCCGTGACACTGTGTCGCCTGTGCAAACTGTTGAAGAGGACAGCCCAGGCAGGAGACAAGAGACAAGGTAGTGCCAGCCAGGCAAGCCAGCAACTCCTGCAGTGTTTCCTGAGCAGTACAGAAAAACAGTCCCTTCCCAATAAGTCTTGCTGAGGGGTCACGTACTAACATGTCACCTTGCCTCTCCCTTCAGCAGCTGGAGCAATTACTGGGGATTGTTGATACCCCCCACCTACTCATTGCCCCACCTCCTTGAAACTTCCCACCCCAACTAACACCCACTTTCACCTCTGCCAGAAGCGTGCCAAAGGCCCCGATGGGACCCAAGACTCCAGCTGTCACCAGACCAGCAGAGTTACAAGAGGAACGAAGAAGTGGTGTTGAGCTGCCCTGAGGGTTTCCAGCCATCCTTCAGCAAAGTCAAATGTTTGGTCAAGTACCAGCCCACCGGCTACAGGAATGCTGTACACAGAGGAGTTTGGAGCGAAAGGGACAGCAGAGGTTACTGGATCAGCATTCAGTCCAATGTGGAGTGCATTGGTAAGGAAGGCATCAGGAGTTCTCCTGTCTGCCCAGCTCTGCCCCAAACTGCATGATTGCTGATACCCCACCACCCACCCCTGACCCAGCTTTACACCTCCCAACCCAACTAACACCCACTTTCACCTCTGCCAGGAACGTGCCCAAAACCCCAGTGGGACTCAAGGCTCCAGCTGTCACCAGACCAGCAGAGGTACAAGAGGAACGAAGAAGTGGTGTTGAGCTGCCCTGAGGGTTTCCAGCCATCCTTCACCAAAGTCAAATGTTTGGTCGGGTACCAGCCCACCGGCTATGGGAATGCTGTACACAGAGGAGTTTGGAGCAAAAGGGACAGCAGAGGTTACTGGATCAGCATTCAGTCCAATGTGGAGTGCATTGGTAAGGGAACTATCAAGAGCAAGGACGGTACTTTGCAGGGATGGGATGCTGAGAATGTGTCTGGGTGAGAGTCAGCATGGGAAGGTCATGGGAGTCCCCTGGGGCCAGTGCCATGAGGTTTAACGGCCTGGATGCAGCTCCTGCAAGGCCAGGATGAAATGTGTCCCATTGCGCTCTCCCATAGCACCAAAGGAAAACTCAACCACACAACTCAGAGGGTGTGAGTGCAGAAGGACCCCTTTCTTGGTCCCTGTGAGCTGTGAACACATTGTCCAGCACTTCCCTCTGTTCCCCAAAATGTCATGTCCAGCTTCTAAACACACCATGGCCCCAAACTCCCGATCCCCTACCGGACAGCTGGAGTGACCAGTTTCAGCCTCTCACTTTCCTCCCTCCCAGCTGGGTGGGGAGCAGAACTGTCTGACCTTGCAAGGCTGGAGGGGGAAGGGAAGGAAGTAACTCTCTTGCAATACCTCCTTCACAGGGGACTTCCAGGTTGCAATGTTTTCTTAACAGAGGTCCTCCAGGTTGTCCCCGAGACTTTGGAGATTTCCAGCACCAGCATCAAACTGAACTGGACCTGCAGGCTCCCTGAAATCTGCCAGCAGATGCGGGCCACGTGCCGTCTGGCCATGCCTTCCTCCCCTCCCTGTGAGGCTGAGGAGGTGATGGGAGAGGAGATGCTATATGGCCAGGAGGGAACATTCACCTGTCCCCCTCTGCAGCCCTTCACTGTCTACCGTGTCACCATCTCCATGGCCCCCAGCACGATCCTGTACGCACTGATCTTCACAACAAAGGAAACGGGTATGTGTCTGTCTACATGAAATGTAAAGGTGTCCTTTGCCGGGCAGCTCAGCCTGATCATCAGATCCCTGCAGAGATGGTCCCAGGATCGGGGCTGCTCAGATCCTGTGGGGCACTGGGGAAGGAGTTGTGCAGGGCCCTGGAGCACAGCACGTCCCCTCCTCACTCTCCCCCTCCTCACCACACCATTGCTGCTGCTGCGACTGTGGCACATTCAGCCTTTGTGGTGGACAAATCCTTGCTGGCCCCATGTGTGACCCCATCCTCCTGTGCTTCCAGTGCCGGACAAACCAGAGAAGCTGTGGCTGGATCCCAATACAGGGTCCCTCAGGTGGAATCCACTGCCTTCCTGCAAAGGGGAGATCATCGGATATAAGGTACCAGGGGACCGTGGACTCCCCACAGTACCCTTCACCTTGCCAGGTGCCTCCTGCCTGGAGCTCTGTGCTGGCAGCCTGGGGAGAGCAGAGAAGCAAAACCCGTGATGACCTGTGGGAGGAAAGAGCAGTTCAGAGCTCCTCTGGAGGGGGATGTCACCACAGTGCCTGCAGTGTTGCAATGCCATGCCAATGACCTGGCCTCCAGCTCATTACGTGTATATACACCTCTGCAAAGGAACGGCTTCCCTCTTGCCCTCAGCTCTTCACAGATGCTTGGTCCTTTGCTCACAGAGGCAGCCGCTCTGACGTCTTGAGCATTGGCTCCAGATTTCTCCTCTCCTCCTCTTCTCTGCTTGGAGGTCCATGCATGGGGCCAAGGCTCCTGCCGGTTCCTCTCCAGGAGCTTTCCACAACCGGAGCAGTCATGGGGAAGAGGAGACTCACAGGGGTGCTTTGCTCTGTCTCGGTGTGCTGTGGGCAGTTCCCAGAGGGCAGGTGGGAGCTGCTGCCCTCCAGCTCTGTCTCCTCTCCCCAGCTGAACATCACCACGAGGAGCCCGCAGGACGGTGGCTTCCTGGAGGTGAAGCGGCTGCGGCTGAGCAGCTCCGTCACTGAGCACCCACTGCCTGAGTACAGCCCTGGCAGCAGCTACGTGGTGACGATTCAGGGACTCACGGCTGCCGGAGCCGGGGCTGTGTCGCTGTGGGAGTTTCAGACCAACGGGTCAGGTAAGGTTTGCTGTGTCCCGGCCCCTCCAGGGTGGCCACGGTGTGTGCCCTGGCTGAGGCAGTTCCTGTCCCCAGCCCTGTGGCCTCCTGTCCGACGTGGAGGAGCCTGGGCATGGAGGAGCTGTGCTCTGCAGCCTGCACTGCTCGGGGCTGACCCTGCTCCCGCACGGCCCCTGCCGTGCTGTCTGCTTGGTGCTCATCCCTCTTCCCCTCTCGAATCTCTCTGGATCTTCCCCTCCAGATGCCCCGCGCCCCCTCGACATCAGCTGCCGCAGCGTCCATGACGTCTCCCCATCCCAAGGGACTGCTGTGCTTCCCCTCCACCCCATCGCCAGACCCCCCGAGGCGGTGAGGTGAGTGCAGCCCCTGGCAGCGCTGCTCTCCGCAGCCCCGACATGCCTTTCCCCCCCCACAGCATTTGCCCGCAGCCCGCTCTGTCCCACTCCCCCCGGCCCCGTCTCCCCCGGCCCTCTCACCCCGCTGCCTTTCAGGGAGCACCAGCTCATCGTGGCCGTGGCCCACAACGGCACGGCGGTGGAAGGCGCCTGCTCGGGGGACCCACAGCCCTTCAACGCCAGCCGGCAGCCCGGCACCTACGTGGCTGCTGTGCTCAACCTCACCAGCCCCACGGACTTTGTGCTGGGTGACGGGACCCACGGGCAGGGCTACCACAACGCTGCCCTCCGGCCGGGCTGGCACTACGTGGCCCTTCTTCGCCTTGTCCGCCATTCGCAACAGGTACTCGTCCTGTGGGGCTTCTTCTCCCCGGGGACACTGCCAGCCAGGGCCGGGACCCTCGGTGGCTCTGGGCCGGCCACCCACGGCAAGCAGCAGTGCCACATGGGCTCCGCTCCCGGCCCCTGTGGTGGGAGCCTGGGTGCCGTGACAGGACAGTGTCCCCGGGGTCCTCGGCCACAGGTGGGCATTTGGTGGCCGTGGGCAGGAGGTCTTTGCCCGCAGGGCAGGCAGTGGGGCAGGAGTGACCTGAGCTCTCCCTCCCATCTCTTCCAACAGGCAGAGAAGTTCACCTGCATCTGCTACTCTCTTGGTAAGTGGTCTTCCCTCCCTGTGCCTGAGGGTTTCTCTCACATCTTCCCTTTTCCCAGCCTGGCCGCTTCCTGTGGACAGGAGCTGGCTGAGCGCAGTAACTGTGTAGTCTCCTTGTCCTACCTCCATCTTTGTGGAAGTTCTCTGGATCTTGAGGCTATCTATGGTGGACGGGCTTTGGGCAACCTTGGGCCACTTGGGCAGGTGTGGCACTGATGGCAGCTGGGCACAGTGCATCATCCCTGCAGTGATCACATATTCATCTCAGTCCTGGTGCTCCGCTGGTGCATGTGTAATCCCAGAAATGCAAACACCTCACCAGGCTCTGGCCACGCCTGGGGCAGTCAGGGAGAGAGGGCCCACACAGAAGCGTATCACACCAAGCAAGCACCTACTCTTTGTGCACCAGCTTAGCTACTCTTCAACGCAAAGACTGTGGTGGGAGATGCGGGAAGCTGCTTTTCACCCCCTGCCCCCGTGGGATCTCCCAACGCCTGGTTCAGGCTGTGTGGGAGCCTGAGTCTGGGCTGTGCTGGTTGCAGATCAGGAGCCGGGGTCCCTGCTGGGCAGGATGCCTGTGGTTTTGGCAGTAGCACTGGTCATTGCACTCCTGGCACTGGGGATTTTGCTGCTCTTCGTGCTCTTCAGGTGAGTATGTGCATCACCGCTCCTGCTCTCTGTGAGGCAGCCAGCACCTCGCACTGCCAGGGAGTGTCTGAGTGGACCCTGAGACAAAGTAAGGTGGGAGGCAGGGCTGTTACATGGGCAACAGCCTCTCCTCTGTCTCTCTCCTCTGCTGCTCTACGGGCCTGACTTGCTGTTTTGCAGGCGAAAGTACAACGGTTCAAAATCCTCGGAGAGCAACAGCACCATCCCCCTGCGAAGATGTCGAGGAGGTGCAGTATGAGCAGATGTCTGCGTGCCCTGTCTGGACAGTCTGTCTATTTAAAGCACAGGCAGAGTGCTTACAGGCTCTGTAAGGTCCTTACAGGAACAAAGGGATCAGAGCCGGCTGGCATGCTGAAAGGGACACCTCCCAGGAGAAAGGGATCTGTGTGGGGAGGACAATCTAGGGTCTGGTGGGGTCTTGACCACCGTAATGCCAGCTCAGTCCCAACTGCAGAGCTCAATCAGGTGCATGCTAAACTCCTGGCCTTGTGGTCTCTGTAGGTACGTGCAAGCTGAACACACAGATCCCGGTGGAGGAACTGCTGGAGGCTCTGAAAAGATTTAAGAGAGAAGAAATAGAGGCAGAGCAGAATGAGGATGAATCAGTTGACAGGCATGATGCTGGACGTCTGAGAGAGTATCAGGTCTGGTTCAGCTTTACCTTCCCACCTGGCTGTACTGTCCAACCAGCCCTCACCTCTTCCTAGGGTGTGTGATGCAGTTGGCCTTGGCCAGCCCCAGAACACATACCAATGCAGAGTGGATCTGTCTTCTTCCCCTGCAGCAACTGTCCTCCACTTTGTTGCATCCCTGTGATGCCGGGAAGGAGCTGTGTAATCAGAGCAAGAACCGCTACAAGAGCATCATCCCATGTAAGCAGAGCTCTCCAGCGGTTGGCACAGGCACTTAGAGGTGGTTGGGCAGTGCAGGGTGCTGGGCTGGTGTAGGTGCCCGTCCAGCTGTTCAGCAATGCTGAGCTCCTCGTCTCATCCTCTGTGGCCACTGAAACCCAGAGGGATTTTCCAAAATCATCATGTTGACCCCACCGTTTTATGTCCAGTTGGAGAATCCTTGTTCTGCTCCTCAAACCTCCCTGCAAGCTTAATCATTCATCATTGCATTCCTGTTCCTGCTGTTAGTCATTGCTGAACGCTGCCGTGTCCTATCCAGAGGTGGCTATTTGTGGGAAAGCAGAGGGAGTAACCCAATTTCTATCAGAGCTTACAGCTCCTCTGGACCCCAAATAGTGTGGACATTTGGCCATTGCATTTACAACCTTCCCCAAAAAACACATTGCATTTCCTGCCGTGCCATGTTACCTTTCATCTTATTAGCTATTCTTTACCTCTGAACATGTCCTGAGGCCTCAAGTGCTGCTAAGGAGGGAGCAGACAGTCCCATACTTTCCTAAATTACATCCCCCTCCTTAAACAGTCACCTTGTTGCTACCCCAAAGAGACTGTCCACTGACTCCCACCTCCCTTCTCTTTCAGACGATCACTGCCGTGTGGTGCTGCAGCCCTCTGACACAGGGAATGGCTACATCAATGCCAGCTACGTGGATGTAGGTAGCGAGGGATGCAGGGTAGAGGTGCCTGGGCAGGGTAGGAGACATGCCTGGCTGCACTGGGTGAGGACAGTCCTCCTCACATGGGTGGCCCCAAGGTCTGGCACTTGCTGCCCTCAAGTGCTGGCAGATCTTGGGATAACATTTTCCTTGCATCGTCTCTGAGCTGCCCGGAGTACTGCGGGTTTGTTTGCAGTTCTCATCTCCGACAAAAAGGGACCTGTGTGAGAGGACAGGAGCCGAGATGCAGCCCCTGGGTACCCGCTCTCTGTGCTGACCAGGAGCGGTGCTCTGGGACACAGTGCATGGGGGCTCTGGGCTCTGGTGCCTGCGGGGATGGGTCCTTTATTTCATTCCCTGTTAAATGTTTAACCCATGTGACCGGAGCTGTTTGAACCTCTCCCCCACAGAGCTACCGGAGTCCACGCTTCTTCATTGCAGCTCAAGGTGGGTGCCCTCATGCTCAGGAGATGCCAGTCACTGCCCTGACCACTTTGGGGAGTGGGGAACTGTGATAGCGGCCTAGGAGCTGTTAATGGCTCAGTCCAAGGCCCTGTATCTCCTGGTCCTCTGTCTTGGATGGTGGTTACGGCTGCAGCAGGGCATGGAAGGCCTCGGTGGAAGTTTGGCAGCGGCCAGATGGGGCTGGTCCCTGCACTGCCCAGGCTGCGGACATAGTCCTTGCACTCACAAGCCTGGTTTGTTCCCTTTGGCGGCTGGCATGACAGGGACCAACCTGTAAATGCCTGACACATCTGCACTCAGTGCACTCGGAGACAGGCTCCTTCCAACGGTGGAAAGCCAGGATGGGTTAGTCTGCTCTGTGCAGCATGAGGTGAGGAGGTCTCAGCCTCCCTGCAAAGCTGCAGAAATGTTCTTCAGGAAATAGGATCCTAAATGTGGGAGCAACTCACAGTCATCTTGAGGGTCTGGATGGGGAAGCCCCTGAAGCAGCAGTGAATTCCTGACATATCCGGGGCTTACCTACTCTCCCTCTTCCTTGTCCCAATTTCTAACATCGGTGATGAAGCCAAGGTGCCCATCACCCCCTGCCAGGTGCTGCTCTCCCCAGGCTGTGCTGTGTTAGTCCCCAGGCAGAGGGAAGCCCAGGGCTGCTCATAGCCTGGGAATGTCTGAGCTGCGCCTGGGAGCAGCTATGGCCACATGGCTTGGACACTGTCACAGGGTTCTCCTCTTCCTCCCCAAGGCCCCTTGCCTGGGACGGTAGTGGATTTCTGGCAGATGGTCTGGCAAGAGAAGACCTCAGTCATTGTGATGCTGACGGGCTTAGTGGAGCAGAACAAGGTAGAGAAACCATCTCAGCGTGTGCTCAGCTTGGGCTTCCCCAGAGCCCAGGCTTCCTTGCCTGCTTTGCTTTGCTCTCAGTGCAGCTGTCGATGAGGGCAGAGAGCAGCTCCACACCACTGCTGGCTTGCAACACTCCCCTCATGAGTTTGCTCATGCTTAGTGGTCTCGCTGCTGTTGACAGACCAAGTGCGAGCAGTATTGGCCAGAGCAGGAGCAGGTCTATGGGGACTTCACCGTGACACTCAACAACACCAGGACCACCACAGGCCTTGTCACACGCATCTTCTGCCTGCGTAAGGTAAGCTGAGATGGGTATGCAGGGTGCTTTTGGGTTTCAGCAGCTGGTGGGAGCTGTCGGCCAAGAGACTCTGTGGGTAGCCCTACCTGGTCTCCAGCACTGGCAGGTCAGCACTGCTATCACTGGATGCCATGCCAGGGCATGGACCCCAGGTTTCCGTGCCAGGCAAAGGCAATTGGTCAGCTCCAGCAGTCATACCAGTTGAGTCTGAACTGATGATGCACATGGGCAGCTTGTGCCTCCTTGAGGGCTTGGATGAGGTGATCAAGAAGGGTATAAAAGCAGTTAAAGGGTATAAAATGGCACTTCTGTACATCCAGGATGATGGGACCGGTGCCTGCCCATCAGCTGGGCCAATCTGCAGAGGGTCCACATTGAAGCTCTGTGGTCACTTACAGCTCCTAAACCTGAACAGATAGTTTATGGTTTAAGATAACTTACAGAATGACATTTCTCAAGATGGGTACTTCTGCTGAACTTATACCTCTGATAATAAGCAAAAACTGAAGGAGCTGCAAGGAGCAAAAAGCAGGTAAAATATAAAGAAATTGCAGTTATGCATATTCTTGTCTTTTCTTGTCTTGCCCCAAGCAAAGTCTAACTGAAAGGTTAATCTCCAAGAGCACCTGATGGTGGGACGTAGCAGTTCATTAGTTCAGGCCAAGCGAATGTGATGTTTAGGGGAAAATACATGATGGGCTGGCAACAAAAGTGATTACATTCACATCAGTGCAGTACCAGCCTTAGGAAATACCTTATTTGGGGAAACCACAGCTTTTCGATGGCTATGGAAACACTCTACACTGTGATTTATTTTTTTTTTCGCTCTGGGGCACAAGCTGCATTTACCTTTCTGGGTACACTATTCACAGCAGAGAACAAAGTGAACTGTGCAGCCATGTGCTGTCTGAATTTTCCCTTTGCTCTCTGATGAGCTATAGTGGAGCAGTCATTGTGGTGGGGGTGCTGGGGGGAACACTGTGTGCTGGTGCCCCCACGAAGTGGTTTTCTCCACTGCTCCACACTTGTTGGCACGGAATTACTTCGCACAACTTTCCAGGTTGGTTCGTGGTCCCTGCTCCCAGCCATGTCTCCCTCTTTGTAGGCAGGCTGTGCTCTCCCAAGAGCAGTGGAGCAGTTTCACTACCTACTGTGGCCAGACCACGGGGTCCCCAGAAACCCTGCCCGTCTCCTGTGCTTAGTGGAGGTGGTGAACAAGAGGGCATTGGAAGCATCTGCTGGACCTGTGCTGGTGCACTGCAGGTACTGGGCTGGGAGCGCTTGGGTTCTGGGGCAAGGCTGGCTGAGGCAGCACTGACCCCCAGTCTTCTGTGTCCTCAGTGCAGGGATCGGGCGGACAGGTACCTTCATTGCCCTGGACTTCCTCCTGAAGATGGGGAAGGCTGAGGGGAAGGTGGATGTGTTTCACTGTGTGCAGAGGCTGCGGGAGCAGCGGGTCAGCATGGTGCAGACGAAGGTGAGGAGAGTTACCTGCTCCCTGCACCCTGTTGGGCTGCAGGTCTGCTTCCCACCCTTCCCAGGGATGTGGCATGCAAAGCCACACTGGCCATGTTGTTCATGGTCTAGACACACGGGCTGGAGCTGCCAGGTGGTGGAGACTGCAGGATCTTGTTTTCAATGCTGTGTCCGAATCTAGTAGGGATCCATATTCCCTTGACACCCTCTGAGGTGCCAGCAGCATTCATACATGCCAGTCATCCAAGTACAGAAAGGCTGTCTTGTAGGCAAGGAGCATGAACAAGAGTTCACATGTCCTTCAGGCTTTCAGGATGTCTGCCCTTATGGTATCTTCTGGGTAGCAGTGTCCTTGCCAAGGGACTACAAGGGACAAGATGGTTGTTGCAGTTGACAGCTGTTTCTCAGAGCAGGACTGCCTGCACTGAGAGGTGTCTGGCCTCAGGTCCCCACAGCAGGAAGGTGAAGGATGGACCTGGCTCATTCCTGGCACAGGTTGATGCCAATGAGCTGGTGGTCTGGAGTTCCAGAGCTCCTCATGGAGCTGCTCCAGACTGTGCAGCTGACCCATGTCCTCATGCAGGAGCAGTACATCTTCTTGTACGAGGCGCTGCTTGAAGGCTTGCTCTGCAGCAGCACTGGGATCCCAGTGGAGAGCATCGCCAGCCATGTCCACTGCCTTCGAGAAGCTGAGACCTCAAGGCACAACAATGTCCTTGAGAAGGAGTTTAAGGTACCACCAGGATCTGGTGCACTGGGTCTGGTGCTGTGGGGGCTGGTCTGTGGTGCCTCCCCCCTACTGCTCCCCTGTCCCCAGAAGTGGGATGGAGATGGGGAAGTATTTCATATTTCTCTGGGGTGGCTGAGGAAGGGGAGGAGCTGACAGGCAGGACTTACTTGGCTGAATCATCCCTGCAGACCCTGCAGAAGTTTTCTGAGTTGTTCCAGCTTCTGCCATGCAGAGAAGCGGAGAAACCCAGCAACCAGCCCAAGAACCGCAAGCCAGGGATCCTTCCAGGTACTTCTGGCAGGGCTGGGCAGCAGCTTGCTCTGCAACACAGCACCTGTGAGCAGTGTGGGGGGACAATGATGCCCTGCTGGTTCCCTCCCCAGCTCCATGCCACCGGCAGGTTCTGCCCAGGGTCTAAACGTCATTTTCTGATTGGCAACAAGTATAGATTAGGCTGGTCTCCCCATGGAAGCAAGACCACATCCCTGCTTTCTTCTGGACTTGCTGGAGGCATGCGTTCATGGGGTACACCTGGCATAAACGTGTATTGGGTCTAGTCTTTCCCAGTGGAGGAGCCTGGATGAGGCATCAAGGAGCAATGAGGACGGTGGACCTGCTGTGCCTCCACTCATGGGGTTTTGGATATCCTATGTCAGGCAACCCTGAGCTGTCATGGCCATGATGCTGGTGGTGCCTGTTCATCCGAGCCTCTCCAGCCCGTGCCGCATGGAGCCACACTCACCCCACAGCTTTCAGGGAAAGCTCTGTGCAGGGAGAGGATGGCTCATCATTTCTCTCTCTGCCCCTTGCCTCTGCAGCTGATTCCTGGCGGCCCATCCTGATGTCCTCGCTGAACGCAGACGGCTCACCAGGTTACATCAACGCCGTGTTTGCCAACGTAAGGCTCCAGCCCCAGCGTGGGGTGGGAGCTGCTGCCAGCCGCAGACACTCCCCCGGCCACCACTGCGCAAGGCAGGGGTAGACCATGCCACCATGCCATGAGGTGTCCCAGCCCTGGGGCTTCTTGACAGCGACTCCTTCTCAGCAGCTGGGGCCCTGCTGCCAGGAGATGGCCCCCGTGATCAGCCTAAGCCCAGCCTGCACATCAGGCTGCAGCAGGGCTGCTGGCTTTTGCCTGCTGGGAGCACAGACCGGGTGCGACGAGCTGAGAGAGCCGCAGGGTGCAAGACTGTCCTGAGCAGGGCTAGGGTGTCGTGCATCCCCTCGGGCTCTGCCCCGGGCCTGCAGGGAGGCAGGGAGCCATTCCTGCTGTCGGAGGGGCTCTCAGGGGGGTGTATTGTGTGACCTCTTCCCCCAACACCCCGGTCGGTGTGTTTTGCAGACATACACTGAGGAGGACAGACTCATCATCACCCAGCTGCCTTTCCTCACCACGGTAGTGGATTTCTGGGCTCTGGTCTGGGATTACACCTGCACATCGGTGGTTGTGCTGAACCAGCTCCAGGAGCTGGACAAGGTCAGCAGCTCATGCACAGCACTCCCCTCTCCAGCTCCCCAAGCAGCTCTTTCTGCCTTTGCCCCCACAAAACTCTTCTCATGAGAGCCCCGCTTGACACAGGAGCCCGCTGGAAGCTTGTGGGCTCCATCTGGGAGAGCCCTGGGGACAGTCCCACCACCATGACACTACAGCGGTGGGGTGTCCCCAGTCTCACAGCAAGGGAGCATCCCTCAGGTTTTGCTTACCCCTTCCCAGCTGTCCTGTCTGCAGGAGTGTTATTTTTCTAGCTGCAGCACAGCGGGTTGGTCCCTGCCCTGCAAATGTCAGGCAGAGCACCTACATGCACACTGTGGCTTATGGACTGGTGTCAGCACACCTGTGAGAGGTGCTGAGCTCTGCCACACATGCAGGTTGGGCCTGTGTGTCATCATGTGTGTGTCTCCCCCCCAGACATACGTGGAGTTCTGGCCCACCCAGGGCGAAGCTGCCTATGGCCGTTTCCATGTCCACCTGATCTCAGAGGAGCCTGGAGCTGACTTCACAGCCTGGACACTTGCCCTCACCAACAAGCAGCAGGTGGGCTCTTTGCACAGAGAGGGAGAAGTCCTTTGAGATTAGCCTTTGCAAGGGCTGGGAGGACCGGCCAGGGTCCAGCATCAGTAGCCTTTGATTTGGGGTCAAAGACAGCCAGCGATGGCAGAAGACACAATGGTCAGAAGGATCTGATGGGGTCCTGGAAGGGCACTGGCCAGAGCATGGCCTTTTGCCTTGGGAAAGAGGTTAGTCCCAAGAGGGTGAGGCTGCAGGCAGAGGTTCAAGGCAGAGGTACATTTGTGTACCTTTCTAACTTGGAGGACAGCAGTCATGGATAGAGTTTGTGTATCTCGGTGGTAGTTCATGAACGGGGACAGTTATCACAGGTAGCCAGGTGCTGGACTGGCATCAGTCTGAGCTGCACATGGTGCTCAGCTCTTATCTTGTGCTCTGTCTGTCTGCCGGTCTCAGAGCACTTAATGGAGAAGGGCAAAGTCTGGGACTGGGCCATCCCACTGTGGAGCCGTTCACTTGATCTGGTGTGCATGGCTGAGCCTGGACTGACACACACTATCCATCCCTTTCCTTCATGAAGCCAATGGGTTTCTTTCTCTGCCCAACCCACTGTCTTTCTTCCCCACTAGCCCAAGAAGTCTGCACTGGAAGTCCAGCTCTGGCAACTGAAGGACTGGCCCATGCAGGAGCGTCTTCCCCCACAACCTGCCACCATCATCAGCCTGCTAGGGAAGGTGGAGACACACCATCGGCAGAGCCAAGACGGACATATCCTTGTCACCTGCTGGTGAGTGATGTCTCTCAGAGGAGCAGCCGTGGCACAGAGCTGGCTTAGCCCAGGCTGTGTCAGTGATCTTGGGTCACAGCTCCATCTTGGGTGGGCATGCAGACATGAGTTCAGCTATGTTCAGGGAGGAAGGCTTCCCTGTGGAGGCTGGCTGGGGGCAGAACCTGTGGACAAGACCATCCTGAGAGCCTGCATGGTTAGTGGGACACCTCTGAGGCTCAGCACTGCCAGGTGATCCTAGGGCAAGTGACTCTCCGCTTGCTCTCCTTTTCAGGGATGGTGCCAGCCGGAGCGGAATCTTCTGTGCTGCTAGTTTCCTGTGTGAGCAGATCCAAAGTGAGGGGCTGGTGGATGTATCCCAGGCTGTGAGGACACTGAAGAGGCGGCGGAGACAGCTGATTAAAGATGTGGTAGGTGCTGACTTCAAACTCAGCTGGGATGGTAACATCAGAGCAAAAGCCATAGCCTGGACTGTGCCAGCAGCTGTCCTAGCACCCCTGTGCTCAGATCATCCTGCGGCCAGCAGGGGCAGATGAGATCTCTGGAAACCCTGTTTTCTGCTGCTGGGACATACCCACTCACTCAGGGGCAGGTTCTACAAAAGCATCATGCTGGCTGAGTTGCCCCTTTCTGGTCCACCTGGCCTGCTCTGTGGGGGCCTGCACTGGTGGGTTCCCAGGTGACTGTCCTGCACCCACCTCACCACCCAGTCTGGGTGCTAGAGGCCATCGTAGGGTGAGCACCCCAGATGGGAGTGAGCCGTTTCCTGCCATGGGTGCTGGCTCTCATCCTGAGAGCAGATGGCTCCAGCATTGGGCTCCAGCTCTTACCTACTGGAGGACATGCCTGTTATTTCTCAGTGGGGGAAGGTGGGCTCTGATTGGGAGAAGGAGAGCAGGCTGTACCTGCACCTGGCTTGCTCAGGAAGCTGTTGGCAACCGAGGCTGGCCTTCCACTGCAGGTGTTGGTGTACCAGGTTCTCACATGCATCCTTCTATCCACAGGAGCAGTACAGGCTCTGCTATGAACTAGCTCTCAGTTACCTGAATTCATTTGAAACCTATGGGAATTTCAAGTAGAGGCATGGCCACTGCCTATCTCTGACCAGGACTTTGACTCTCTTGAGAGCCCTCCATCAGTAACAGTGGAAACCAGAGGAGATGAGAGGGGTGTGCACAGACCCAAGATGCTTAACTCCCCTGAAAAGCCACCCCAAGGGTCCTCTGTGGCTGGAAAGCACAGACTGGACTCTCTCCAAATTGTGGTCAAGCTTTGAAGCAGGAACCTGACCCTTTGCCCAGAGTTTGTGTCGGAACATACCTGGAATTACAGCCAGTATGAGTATGCAGACAAGAGCAGATGCACCACGACTTGACCTGTCTGTGCCAGGGATGAAAAGAACCAGCTGTCCCATCCAGGCTCCCTTGTCCCTTCAGGCAGCCTCAGGGAAAGTGAAGTAGCTTCACCAACACCCAAACTGTGTTTTGCCAGGGGAGCATCAAACCACTGTAAGATCCACGGGGCTCAGGAGCACAGGCTACCTGTCTTACTTTGGGAGAAGCGTGAAGCCCAAGGCCAACAAGAGCCAAGGGAGGGACAATCCACAGTCCTGTAGAGCTAGCCTGGTCCTTCCCACCCCACACAATCCCTTCCTGGAGTTCCATCCACCTGATGCTGGTCCAGGTGCCACAGCCCTGACAGCTCCAGAGAGACTTCCTCCCCAGCCTGTCTGACTCCACCATGGCAATCCCTGGTTGCAGCGGCTCAACTCAGATACCCTGGGTGTTGTTCCAGCAGGCTACTGCCCAGGAGGCGCTGCTGCACCACAGAGACTGGTTCTGCCTTTGCTGCTCAAGGGCAAGGGGACTCAGAGCCAGGACTGACCCAATGGCTCTGTTCTGTGTATCACCAATAAAGACTCTGTGCTGGCCATGGTGGTGGTGACCTCTTCACTTTTCTTCCAGGTTTGACCTGGCACAGGGGCTGAAAAGAAGCTGAGAGCAGACAGGTCCCTGAGCTGTGGCCACAGCATGGGCATAGAACACACTTCTCACAGAATCACAGAATGGTCAGGGTTGGAAGGGACCTCTGGAGATCATCTGGTCCAACCCCCCCACCAGAGCAGGGTCACCTACAGCAGGTCGCACAGGATGGCGTCCAGGTGAGTTTGGAATATCTCCAGTGTGGGAGACTTCACCACCTCTCTGGGCAGCCTATGCCAGTGCTCTGCTGTCCTCAAAGTAAAGAAGTCCTTCCTCATGTTTAGATGGAACTTCCTATGTCCAAGTTTGTGCCAGTTACCTCTTGTCCTGTCACTGGGCACCACTGAAAAAAGACTGTTACCATCTCCCTGCACCCTCCCTTTAAGTATTTGTAAGCATTGATAAGATTCCCCCCACAGTCTTCTTTTCCCTAGTCTAAAAGAAAGACAGGGATCTGCTGGAGAGGGTCCAGCAAAGGGCTACAAAGATGATTAGGGGATTAGAACATCTCTCTTATGAGGAAAGACTGAGGGACCCAGGATTAGGCTCTGAAGTAGAGAGGTCACCTGGACCACCTGGACCACATCCAGCTGGACTACTCTGTGACCCTAAACTCTCCCCCGCCTCTAGTCTCTGTAATACCTGTATCACCCTTTGCTCCCCCTTCAGTGACTCCTTTGTCTTACAAGCCTCTCGGTCCTTTCCCACAGCTGCTGCCACAGAGGCTGAAAGGGATTAGAACATCTCTCTTATGAGGAAAGGCTGAGGGACTTGGGTCTTTTTAGTCTAGAGGAAAGAAGATTGAGGGGGGATCTTATTAATGCTTACAAATACTTAAAGGGAGGGTGCCAGGGGATGGGAACAGTCTTTTTTCAGTGGTGTCCAGTGATACGACAAGAGTTAATGGGCACAAACTTGAACATGAGGAGGAACTTCTTTCCTTTGAGGGTGGCAGAGCACTGGCACAGGCTGCCCAGAGAGGTTGTGGAGTCTCCCACTCTGGAGACATTCCAAACCCGCCTGGACGCTGTCCTGTGCAACTGCTGTAGGTGACCCTGCTCTGGCGGGTGGGTTGGACTAGATGATCTCCAGAGGTCCCTTCCAACCCTGACCATTCTGTGCTTCTGTAAAAAGACCCAAGTCCCTCAGCCTTTCCTCATAAGAAAGATGTTCCAATCCCCTAATCATCTTTGTAGCCCTTTGCTGTACGCTCTCCAGCAGTTCTGTCCTTCTTGAATTGGGGAACCCAGAACTGGACACAATACTGCAGATGCGGCCTCACCAGGGCAGAGTAGAGGGGGACGATGACTTCCCTCGACCTGCTGGCCACACTATTCTTGATCCACCCCAGGATGCCATTCACCTTCTTGGCCACCAGGGCACGTTGCTGGCTTATGGTCATCGTGTTGTCCATCAGGACTCCCAGGCCCCTTTCCACACAGCTGCTCTCCAGCAGGTCAGCCCCTAACTTGTACTGATGCATGGGGTTATTCCTCCCCAGGTGCAGTACCCTACACTTGCCCTTGTTGAATTTCATTAGGTTCCTCTCAGCCCGACTCTCCAGCCTGTCCAGGTCACGCTGAATGGTGGCACAGCCTTCCGGTATCTCAGCCACCCCTCCCAGTATTGTGTCATCAGCAAACTTGCTAATGGTACACTCTATCCCTTCATCCAGGTCATTGATGAATATATTGAACAGGACTGGACCCAGGACTGACCCCTGGGGAGCACCACTTGTTACAGACCTCCAACTAGACTCTGCACCACTAACCACAACCCTCTGAGCTCTATCTGCCAGCCACTGTTCAATCCACCCCACTGTCCATTCATCTAACCCACACTGCCTAAGCTTGCCTGTGGGGATGATGTGGGAGATAGTGTCAAAAGCCTTGCTGAAGTCAAGGTAGACATCATCCACTGCCCTCCCCTCATCCACCCATCCAGTCACACCATCGTAGAAGGCTATCAGATTAGTCAGACATGACTTCCCCTTGGTGAATCCATGTTGACTACTTTTGATAAGCTTCTTTTCCTCCAGATGCTTAGAGATGATGCCCAGAACAAGCTGTTCCATCATCTTTCCAGGGATGGAGGTGAGGCTGACCGGCCTGTAGTTTCCCGGGTCATCCTTCTTGCCCTTTTTGAAGACTGGAGTGACACTGGCTTTCCTCCAGTCCTCGGGCACCTCACCTGTTCTCCAGGACCTTTCAAAGACGATGGAGAGTGGCCCAGCAATGACTTCCCCCACTCCCTCAGCACTTGAGGATGCATCCCATCAGGCCCCATGGACTTGTGGGTATCCAGTTTACTTAATTGCTCTCTAACTTGTTCCTCATCAACCAAGGGAAAGTCTTCCTTCCTCCAGACTTTCTCTGTTACCCACAAAGTCTGGGACTCCTGAGGGCTGGCCCAAGCAGTAAAGACAGAAGCAAAGAAGGCATTCAGCAACTCCACCTTCTCCACATCATCTGTCACCACAGCACCTGTCTCGTTCAACTGCAGACACACATTTTCCCTAGTTTTCTTTTTGCTTCCTACATACATAAAGAAACTCTTCCTGTTGGCCTTGACATCCCCCACAAGGTTCAATTCCAAGGCTGCCTTGGCTTTCCTTGTTTCCTCCCTGCATACCCTGACAGCATTCTTGTACTCTTCCCAAGTGGTCAGTCCCTTCTTCCACATGCTGTAAACTTCCTTCTTCCACTTGAGATTTTTCAGAAGGTCCCTGCTCAACCATGCAGGTCTCCTGCTTCCCTTGCCTGATTTCTTGCTCTTAGGGATGTACCAATCCTGGACTTGGAGGAAGTGATGCTTAAATATCAACCAGCTCCCTTGAGCCCCCTACCCTCTAGAGCCCTTACCCATGGGATTTCTCCAAGCAGTTTCTTGAAGAGATCAAAGTTAGCCCTCCTGAAGCCTAAGGTTTCAATCTCACTTGTTGTTTTATGCATACTGCACTTAATCCTGAACTCTATCTTCTCATGACCACTGCAGCCCAGTCTGTCCCCAACCTTAACGCCCGCCACCAGTCCCTCTTTGTTTGTCAGTACTAGGTCCAGTAGTGCACCTCTCCTTGTGGACTGCTCCACCACCTGAGTCAAAAAGTTATCATCAGTGCACTGGATGTAAATGCCCAGCTGTGTGGCCTTCCCAGCAGATGTCAGGGTAGTTGATGTCCCCCATGAGAACCAAGGCCTGTGATTGTGAGGCGATTCTCACCTGTCTGTAGAAGGCCTCATCAACTTCCCCATCCTGATCAGGTGGCCTGTAATAGACACCCACAACAGTGTCTCCCCTGTTACCCTGCCCCTTGATTCTTACCCACAGGCTCTCAACTTGCTCTTCACCCACCCCCAGGGAGAGCTCAATATATTCCAGTTGCTCTCTCACATAATGAGCAACTCCACCACCAGGCCTCATTTGCCTATCTTTCCTAAAAAGAACATAGCCATCCCTGAGGGCGTTCCAGTCATGTGAGCTATCCCACCATGTCTCAGTAATTGCAATGAGATCATGGCCCTGTGACTGCACACAGCTATCTAATTCTTCCTGTTTGTTCCCCATGCTGCGCGCAGTAGTGTATAGGCATTTCAGAGAGGCCAATGAGTGTATAGTTTTTGCCCTTGAGCGGTGGTGGGCCTTCCAATCCTCAAAAATACTAGCACTCTGCCCCACAAGTGCTGAGCTACTACAGCCGGGCATCTCTCTAGTGAGCCCAAGATGTGCATTGAGGGATATCACCCTCCACTGACTCCCACCATGCACCCCATCCAAACTCATGTGAGAGCTGCCCTGCATAGCCCTGGGGGTTGGAAAGGCTGTCCAGCACCACACAGGGACACGGGGTAACAGCAGCCCTGTTCATGGCCTCCCCTCAACAAGGTGCAGTTAGCTCCCTGCAGGTGGATGTGACCCCACAAGGGCAAGGAGGGGACCAGGCAGGAGCTGTAGATGGGCCGGCAGCCACAAGCCTTTATTAGTTGTCCATACAGAGCAGGCAGAGTCACGAAGGCAGCCCAGCAGGCCAAGCTCCAGCAGAGCCATGGATTTGGCTGAATATCAGCAGACAGAGGAGGAAGAGGGGCTGGGAACCCAGGACATGTCAGGAGCATGAACCACCCCTCAGCCTGAGCCCACGTGAGTCAGGGGCTGGGAAATCTGTCATACAGTTCCTGCCTCCAGGAAAGCAAAAATCAAAGCAAAGCCTAAAAAAAGGAACTACAGAAAGTCACATTCAAAGGCTTTAAAGCAGTAATCAGTGAAAGCTGAGAGGTGAAGGGGGTGACGAAAAAAAAAGCTCACAACCCTCCTTGGCCTCCCGTTTTCCACTTGGTCTGCTGAATTGGATGGGAGCCCCAGTGCTGGTCACAGTCACAGGAAAGCCAGGGGGCCTGGCAGCCATCAGCACTGAGCTGGGGTCATCCTCCCCATCATCTCCATTCCCTCTGAATGTCTCCTGTGGTCCTGGGCAAGGGCTGGAGTGACTGATCTTCGGCATGGCTACCTTTACCTGTGGAGACCAAGAGCACCCAGTGCAGAGCCTCCTGCGTGCCCTGTGCTGTGTGGGGAGCTCATGCCACCACAGCTGCCTGCACACACGAATGTCTGAGACAGGTTGGAGCACAGGCCACTGCCTGGAACCACCTGACCCCTTTATCCCAACCACAGGTTCTCAGAGGTGCCCACTGGTGCCCAGGTGAGAGCAGCAGTCCCTCAGCCTGACCCTCCTGAGACCCTTCCAGCAGATCTCTCCCTTTGGGGAGGATGACACGACCATGGGTCCCTCAAAGGACTGAGCCATGAGCCACCCTTTGGGATGCCTGTCTTTGCTCACCCTTGCTCCAGGCTGGGAGCACTGCCTGGAGCCATACTCTGCTGCTGTGTGGGGCTTAGCGGGCAGAGTCATCCTGACGGTCCCCAGCACCACAGGGCAGGGGCAAATGGGGAGACATGTCAGTGAAGAGGTTGAGTAGATGTTTCTCCTGAGGGTCAAGCTCTCCTGGCAGATCTCTGCTCTCCTCCCAGCTGTCACCCGGCCCTACAGCCCTTTCTGTGATGGTGGTCCAGGGAATCACATTTTCCTACCTTTTTAATTATCCTCCTTAGCTTTGCTGGGAAAAGACTTCCTTTTCCTGGAAAGGCAAAGGGGAGTCCTGAGTAAGACTGGCATTGCCCATGGCCCTGCTGAACCTGTCCCCTTCCTACTCACCTGGAAAGCACAAACCATAGGATCCCTGCAGACACGAGAAGGAGTGCCAACAGCACAACCACCCCAATCACAGTCCCACGCCATGGGCCCGGATGCTGCCCTGCAACTAACACACAGCCAGGAGTGGGTGCCACAGCCTGGGCCACGTGCTGGCAATGGCCCCAGTGGTGACAAAGGGTATGTGCAAGTATGTAGATGTGTGTCTTGGCTTAGGTTTCTTCTGGGTTGGAAGATCACCCCACATATGGGAAAAAAAAAAGGTTTCCTCTGCCCTCCAATGAGACCCCACAGGTCCTGCGCTCAGCCAGCTCCTGTCCACAGGAAGCGTCCAGGCTGGGAAAAGGGAACACGTGGGAGAAACCCTCAGGCACAGAGAGTGAGGAGACCACTCACCAAGAGAGAAGCAGTAGCAGATGCAGGTGAACTTGTCTGCCTGTTGGAAGAGATGGGAGGGAGAGCTCAGGTCACTCCTGCCCCACTGCCTGCCCTGTGGGCAAAGACCTCCTGCCCACGGCCACCAAATGCCCACCTGTGGCCGAGGACCCCGGGGACACTGTCCTGTCACGGCACCCGGGCTCCCACCACAGGGGCCGGGAGCGGAGCCCATGTGGCACTGCTGCTTGCCGTGGGTGGCCGGCCCAGAGCCACCGAGGGTCCCGGCCCTGGCTGGCAGTGTCCCCGGGGAGAAGAAGCCCCACAGGACGAGTACCTGTTGCGAATGGCGGACAAGGCGAAGAAGGGCCACGTAGTGCCAGCCCGGCCGGAGGGCAGCGTTGTGGTAGCCCTGCCCGTGGGTCCCGTCACCCAGCACAAAGTCCGTGGGGCCGGTGAGGTTGAGCACAGCAGCCACGTAGGTGCCGGGCTGCCGGCTGGCGTTGAAGGGCTGTGGGTCCCCCGAGCAGGCGCCTTCCACCGCCGTGCCGTTGTGGGCCACGGCCACGATGAGCTGGTGCTCCCTGCAAGGCAGTGGGGTGAGAGGGCCGGGGGAGACGGGGCCGGGGGGAGTGGGACAGAGGGGGCTCCGGGCAAATGCTGCCGGTGGGGAAAGGCATGTCGGGGCTGCAGAGAGCAGCGCTGCCAGGGGCTGCACTCACCTCACCGCCTCGGGGAGACGGGCGATGGGGTGGAGGGGAAGCACAGCAGTCCCTTGGGATGGGGAGACGTCATGGACGCTGCGGCAGCTGATGTCGAGGGGGCGCGGGGCGTCTGGAGGGGAAGATCCAGAGAGATTCGAGAGGGGAAGAGGGATGAGCACCAAGCAGACAGCACGGCAGGGGCCGTGCGGGAGCAGGGTCAGCCCCGAGCAGTGCAGGCTGCAGAGCACAGCTCCTCCATGCCCAGGCTCCTCCACGTCGGACAGGAGGCCACAGGGCTGGGGACAGGAACTGCCTCAGCCAGGGCACACACCGTGGCCACCCTGGAGGGGCCGGGACACAGCAAACCTTACCTGACCCGTTGGTCTGAAACTCCCACAGCGACACAGCCCCGGCTCCGGCAGCCGTGAGTCCCTGAATCGTCACCACGTAGCTGCTGCCAGGGCTGTACTCAGGCAGTGGGTGCTCAGTGACGGAGCTGCTCAGCCGCAGCCGCTTCACCTCCAGGAAGCCACCGTCCTGCGGGCTCCTCGTGGTGATGTTCAGCTGGGGAGAGGAGACAGAGCTGGAGGGCAGCAGCTCCCACCTGCCCTCTGGGAACTGCCCACAGCACACCGAGACAGAGCAAAGCACCCCTGTGAGTCTCCTCTTCCCCATGACTGCTCCGGTTGTGGAAAGCTCCTGGAGAGGAACCGGCAGGAGCCTTGGCCCCATGCATGGACCTCCAAGCAGAGAAGAGGAGGAGAGGAGAAATCTGGAGCCAATGCTCAAGACGTCAGAGCGGCTGCCTCTGTGAGCAAAGGACCAAGCATCTGTGAAGAGCTGAGGGCAAGAGGGAAGCCGTTCCTTTGCAGAGGTGTATATACACGTAATGAGCTGGAGGCCAGGTCATTGGCATGGCATTGCAACACTGCAGGCACTGTGGTGACATCCCCCTCCAGAGGAGCCCTGAACTGCTCTGTCCTCCCGTGCAAGGTTGGACCCTGAAGGCTTTGTCTACATGAAAAGGGGAAGACAGAGCTCCCACTCTGGGATACAGGTGGAGGCTCCCCATTAGCCAATGCATCATCTGAATTTCTCCTGAGATCCTGGGCCATCCTTGCTGCTGTCAGGGTCTTTATGGAAGTAACATCTTGATAATATGCAAAAAAGGAGCTAACTGAAACCAGACAAAAAGGGTTCTTTTCACAAACAGACGTGTCTGGAAGCAGGGAAGCAGCTCAAACAGACCCCCAAGCAATGCCACCAGGGCCTCTGTTTGCCGGTTCCTCCAGGAAAGAGATAAGAGGGGCATGAAAAAACAGTATGTCTGGGTCCCTGTCACCCCACAGAGATATCTGTCCCCAGGGAGGACATAGGGCACACTGGTAAGGGTTTCACCCCCACACACACACTGCCAGAAAGCAGGGCTGCACTGTGGGAAGGACCCCAAACCCACAGACAGAGAAGGTGCTTCTGCCCATGCACTGAGGAAGACTCAAAGGAAAGGTGCAGCTCTCCAAGAAGAAGAGTGGTTTTCAGAAGGCGACTCAAACCACAGGGTTCCCTGTGGCAGGAACCAGAAACAAGTATGCAAGAGGCACAGGAAACTGTGGGAGGCCACCCCAGCAGATACGTCACCAAGAGCTACACACGAAGCCACAAAGTCTGCCAAACCCCAGGCTGAGGGGACCCAGGGAGGAAGCCCAGAGGGGAGAGAGCACCCACCACCTCTCTGGCCAACTCCATAGCACAAGGATTGTTGAGGGTGGGACAGAAAATGGTCATGCTCATCACAGCCAGATATTCACCCGGACTGGCTAGGAACTGCAGGTCATCACAGCTTTCCCTTCCTCACTCTCCTCGCCTGCCTGCACAGAGGTCCAGGCAGGAGGCACCTGGCAAGGTGAGGGGGACCGTGGGGATTTCGTGGTCCCCTGGTACCTGGTATCCGATGATCTCCCCTTTGCAGGAGGGCAGTGGATTCCACGTGAGGGACCCCGTGTTAGGATCCAGCCACAGCTTCTCTGGTTTGTCCGGCACTGGAAGTACAGCAGGATAGGGTCACGCATGGGGCCAGCGAGGAGGGTCTGAGCCCAGAGCAGGGTGCAGGCAGCTCCTGGCCCAGGGGACAGACTGCAAAGGGACCCCGCAAGCAGTGTTTGTCACCCACAAAGGCTGCGTGTGCCACAGCCACAGCAGCAGCAGTGGTGTGGTAAGGAGGGGGAAAGTGAGGAGGGGACGTGCTGTGCTCCAGGGCCCTGCACAACTCCTTCCCCAGTGTCCCACAGGATCTGAGCACTCTCGATCCCGGGACCATGTCTGCAGGGAGTGGATGATCAGGCTGAGCTGCCGGGCAAAGGGGACATTTATCCACCTTCCCTAACTGTGATATAGCCCAGGACTGTCCCTTCTCTCCTATACTTGTGCGCACATACCTGTTTCCTCTGTCCTGACCAACCATGCAAAAAGGATCGTGCTGGGGGGCAGGGACACAGTGACACTGTATTCAGTGAAGGGCTGCAGAGGGGGACAGGTGAATGTTCCCTCCTGGCCGTGTAGCATCTCCTCTCCCTTCACCTCCTCAGTCTCACAGGGAGGGGAGGAAGGCATGGCCAGACGGCACGTGGCCCGCATCTGCTGGCAGGCACTGGGTAGCATGCAGGTCCAGTTCAGTTTGATGCTGGTGCTGGAAATCTCCAAAGTCCCGGGGACAACCTGGAGGACCTCTGTTAAGAAAACATTGCAAGAGTTTCTTCCTTCCCCTCCCAGTCTCGCAAGGGTGCTGCAGTCAGACAGTCCTGCTCCCCACCCCGCTGGGAGGGAGGAAAATGAGAGGCTGAAATTGGTCACTCCAGCTTTCTGGTACGAGAGCATGAGGAGTCTGGACAGGAATGAATGTGGGTGAATGTTTGGACTCCCATTGCTCAAGCCAATATTTCCCACCGAGTCAAGACTGAGGTATCTGTGGGTTCCAGCATCTCTACAATCCCACAGATGCCGCTCTTAGAAAAACCTAGGCCTTTCCTGCTCTGCACAAACACCAGGTGAAAAGTTCATTTTCCCTGCCTCTGTAGTGAGACATGGAGCTCTAGGACACCACACTGAGTAGTCCTCCTACACCACATCCCCAGGAAGGGGGTGACAGGAAAAAGGGCCCTGCACTGCTTCTCTTAGGCCTCCCAGGAAAAGCCAGGAGGAGCAGGAGTTTGAGGGACTGGGGCACCCACAGGTTGCTCATACCACATACAATGCTGGCACAGTGACTGATGGGCCAGCATTTGATCCTGGTGCCTTGTGGCATCATCTAAGAAACCAGGGCTATATCATGCCTTATGAACCTGCCACATGAAGTCAGCAAAGCACCCAAGGGGACCAGGTGGGACACCCTGAGAGCTTGGGCCCTGCATGGCAATGTCCCCAGCAGGGCTGTCACAGGAGAAGCATCCCCTTCCCCCTCCCACAGACCTCCCCACACTATCCATGCTCACAGCTAGCTGCAGGTAACCAGCCCTGAGATCTCTTGCTGGGGCCCAGGTCTCAGGGCACTCAGTGACCTGGGGAGCAGCTGAGGCCTACTGTTTTCAAAATTTCAGACACCTCCCACCGGGTTCCCAAATCAGTCCAATATTGCCCTGTTCTCCCTTGGAGGGGACCTCAGTGCTCCACGCTCTGCAAAGATGGTGCCAAGCCTGTGCCTACCATAACACAGAGCCTGGAGGGGACCAGCCTAAGGGGAGCAAGCTGTGGTACAGTCTGACAGGACACAGGCAGCAGAGTCCTCTGATTTTCCTCCGCCAATCGTGACGCCATGCAGACCAGAAACTCCATCACACGTAGCTCTCCCATGCTTCTCTGCCTTGTGCGCATGTTCTTGCCAGAAGGACTCAGAGAGACCTGTATGGCCCAGACCCCCAGCAAGAACATCCCACCCACTGGTGAACCCCAGGCTGGGTGCAGGGCAGGCTCAGGGGCTGCCTTCAGCAGCACCTACCATTTCCACGGGCAGGCAGAGAGCCCAAACCCCTGTGCACTCACAGCCTGCCTTCCCCTGCTCAGGAAGGGCAGAGCCGGGCAGTCAGAAGACCTCCTGATGACTCCCTTACCGATGCACTCCACGTTGGACCGAATGCGGATCCAGTCACCTCTGCTGTTCCTTCCACGCCAAACTTCTCTGTATACAGGTTTCCCAAGGCTGATTGACTGGACTTCACTTGAACATTTGACCTGGGTGAAGGACAGCTGAAAACCCTCGGGGCAGCTCAGCACCACTTCTTCGTTCTTCTTGTAACTCTCCTGGTCTGGTGCCATCTGGAGTCTTGGGTCCCATCGGGGCCTTTGGCACATTTCTGGCAGAGGTGAAAGTGGGTGTTAGTTAGGTTAGAAGGTGATGAGGTGGGGCATGGGTAGGTGGTCGGAGAGAAATCCCCATCAATCCATCCAGCCCCTGAATGGAGAGGGAAGGTGATATGTCCATCTGCCAGGATGTGACCCGCAGGCAAGGCTTGTTGGGAGCAGGCTCTTCTTCATGTGCCCCAAGTGTGAAGGATCACTCTTCCATGAACCTCCCTCGTCCACCCTTGTGTCCAGGGACACTATATTCCCTCCACAGCCCACAGCAGGGACCTTCCCAGGACAATCACCCTTGCTCTAGGAGACAGCCTCCAGCCACTCATTCAGACATGTCACCCACCCCAGGTCAGGCTGCCCTTGATCGGCACTGACACCACCAGCCCTGATGGGATGCCCGTCTCTCCAGCCATAGCTCATGCCTCCCACAAGGATCAGAGGTGCCCCTGTTACACTTCTGGGGTCCATGTGCTGGCTCAGTCAGTCCCATGGCTACTCTCCTCCTGCCCCATGCCACTGTCCAGCAGGATATGGGGATGAGCAATGCCTTCTCCTTTCACATCTGCTTTACCACAGCCCCTGCCCCTTTCCCCTGCCACAAGCCTGCTCCCTCCTCCACATGCCCTCCTCACCATGTTCACTATCCTCTGGGATAAGGAGGCACAGCCTGTCCCAGCAGTTTGCCGAGTCCTGTGGAGGGAGGCTTTGTGGCACTGATTCCTACAGGCAAGGATGCTGGCACCTGGGAAGGAGCACTTCCCTGCTCCAGCCTCTGCAAGGGGCTCTGGAAGCCTTCAAAGTGTTTAAAATACAATCTGCCTTCTCCCAAAGGGGCAGAGAAGGGATCTCGCAAGGTTCAGACCATCTCACACTTGTTCCCAAGCATGTTCTCGCATTTGTTCCCAAGTAACAAGCAATAGGACAAGAGGAAATGGCCTCAAGTTGCACCAGGGGAGGTTTAGGATGGATATTAAGAAAAATTTCTTCACAGAAAGGGTTGTCAAGCATTGGAACAGGCTGCCCGGGGAACCAGTGGAATCACCATCCCTGGAGGTGTTTAAAAGATGGGTAGACGTGATGCTTAGAGACATGGTTTAGTGGTGGCTTTGGCAGTGTTAGGTTGGTGGTTGGATTCAATGATCTTAAAGGTCCCTTCCAACCTAGACGATTCTGTGATTCTATGATTCCTGAACAACCGCGAAGAAGTACAGACATGCTGGTGAACAAGCCACTTACGGTCAGGATTTGCTCTCAAACAGCCCTGGTTGCAGAAGGCAAGAGATGCCCAGCTGAGCACCGCAGCCAGCAGCTGCGTCCCACTGGCACGCAGCTGTGACCTACCCCACGTACAGGCACCCAGCAGCTCCCCACGGCCAGGCCCATCCAGCTGGCAAAGCAGCAGCGAGGTCCCTTTTGCTCTGCTCTCAGCAGCCACAGTGTCCCTCGGGCACACCTGGGGACAGAAAGCGGCAGCCCTGCTCCCTGAAGACCCTTCCCCTGACTCACGATGCATGAATTCATGCCTGCAGCTTCCAGGGAACGACTGGCAAACCGGCTGGGTGCAGGGCATGACCTATCCCCGATCATCCAGCCCAATCCCGTTGTTCCCACAGCACTCCCAGTGCACCCACACGATAGTTCCTGCCCCTGGGGTCTCCCAGAGGCAGCAGATGCCCCGGCTGACTCAGCCTCAGGGGTCTGCTCAGCTCCAGCCCAGGGCTGCCGGCAGTAAAGTTGCACATCAAACTTGCAGGGGGAGGAGCAGCAAAATCTTCTCCTGAGGGGAGAGGAGGCACTGATTCTTACCTGTTTCCCAGGGCACTCCTTGGACCTTGGGATCAGGTTCTTCCTGGCCCTGCGCGGCCAGCAGAGATACAAGGACCAGGAGAAACCGCAGAGCCAGCATCTGCAGGGCCATGCTACCATGAAGTCCCCAGGCAGGACTGAAATCTCTGCCCCTCTTGCTGCCTCCGAGCCCAACCATCTGTCACTGACTTCAAGACTTGCAACCACAGGAAATTTTGTGAAACACAGGAGACTTCCTCTTTGGGGAGGGAGCCTCCCATCAGAGTCAGTGCTGCTGCCTCTTGCTGCCTTTTTTCCCCAGGGGCATCCAGGCTCTGGTACTCAACAGAAGAACCCCTGTCACCAACATCCTGGAGGTTCCCTCCAAAACCCTTCCAGTTACATGAGTGCATTCAAGAAGCACTGCTCCTGTTTCTGAGGCAATATCCATGTGCTTCACAACGCCGCTGCACGGGTTTAGAGTTTTGATGAGTCACTGCACTTCCTGTCAATGATCACAGGAGATGGAGGACGTCTGAGAAAGCACATAAAGAGCTGGCAAGAAACAGGGGTAGGAACAAGGACATGAACGGCGAAGAGTACCTCAAGGCCTGAAACAGTCCTTGGCCCTTCTGAAAGACTCAAGTGTCTGTGTGAAAAACACTCAACCCACACCCTCTCTCATCCTTCTCTGCTCCTCCATCCCCAGCTGCGTCCTCCTCCTCCCCCTCAGCCTGGCAACACTTTCCTCTGTCCACAAGTGCGCAGACCACCCTGCCCTCCAGTGTCAGCTGAGAGCCTGAGGAAGCCCTCAGAGCTACTAAACCATCCCCCTTGCTCCTCAGCAGCTCTTGTTTTTCTCTTCCTCCAGAACCTCTCATGGACCCACCTGGGATGTCTCAGATCCCAGAGGGCTGGGTTATCAGGCATGGGAGCTGCAAAGGAGCAAAGACCGTGCTTGTCCCTCAGCTTTGCTGACAGCATATGCACAAGACACACTCCTGCCCAGGATGAATGAGGGGGAACACCACCGCTCAACAGTTCCCACTACACATCCTATCCAAACACACATCACAGCTGCCCAGCACAGCACAGCAGCACAAACCAAACCTCCATTTCCCCATATCCCAACCTTGCTTGTTCCCCTTTCTCAACCAGCAGCATCCACACAGGGTTAAGCTCCCTCTTCCCCTCACTGCCCAATACCCACTGAGAGCAGCTCCATCAGGTATGCAGGTCACACCAATGAAAGTCCTTGCGAAGGAGATGCTTTGGTACCAGGGGCCAGATGCAGGTACTGCAATGGTGGTTACACAGCTCATATGAAGGGCTATCAAACCTGGCACATGCAGGTCATCAAGGGCTAAAAAAAGGCTGGAGAAGAGAGTGGTCAATCGCCCCATCTTTCAGTAATGTGCTCCTGGCCAAGGAGAGCCTTCAGGTTGTCCCTCAGTATCCAGGCTGCACCAACCACCAGCATCCCAGAGTGCAAGAGACGCAGTGGCTGCCGGAAGCTGCAACAGGAAAGCAGCAGCAGCCAAGATCGAGAAGATCCCAAAGAACAGAGGATGTGGATTTCCCAAGAGGCCCAGGGCCAACTGCACCTCACAACATGGGAGATGAGCACCAGGACCCCCACAGTGGGGTCACAGACCAACACAGAGGTCCAGCTCTGCCTAGTGGAGACCATGCTACCTGTAGGATGGGGAGAAGGGACAGTAGGAACCCAAAACATTGCACTGAGAGCACGCGGCTTCTCGCATGTGCTTCCTCAGGGCTGCTGGGGCCAGGAAAAGCCTAGTCCAAGCTCCTTCATGTAGATTCATAAGTATAGGGCTTTCACACACAAAACAGGGAGGAACCACGACAAGGTGGGAGCTGTTGCAGGGCAGGCAGCCTCTGCACACCAGAACAATTTATTACTTGTTTGGACACAGCAGCACAAGGGAAGCACAGCTTGGCCAAAGTCATGCAGAGGTTGGGGTCTAGATCAATATGGGGATACACAGTGGGGAAAAGGGACTGGGACCCAGTGAGCTGCTTTGGTCTCAGAGGACACTTGCAGGCACCAGGATGAGGGTAAGACAGCTTTGCCAGAGCACTGGAGGACTGCCAGAACACGTCCTCGTTGGCACAAGCAGGTCATCTCAGGCCTTGGGCTGCTCCTGCTCTGTGACAGAAGATGCTGGAGCTTGATGAGGGAGGGAATTTGAGGGGGAGCAATAACCCAGCACAAGCTATATGAGGTCCTGCTTCCAGCCCGGGAAAACCAAGCCTTGAGAAGGGGCCATCAGCACTGAGCCGGGGACGTCAGCCCCATCTTCTCCTCTCCCTCACTGCTCAGATTATCTCCTGAGGACTCCAGGACCGGCGGTGTCTGAGGCAACGGCTCTCCAGCCTGGCCACCTTTACCTGCAGAGACCAACAGCACCCAGGGCAGAGGCTGCTGCATGCCCTCGGCAGCAGCGTGGGGAGCTCACGCCACCACAGGTGACACTTTCCACCCTGTGCCTGCCATGTGTGGGAAAACAGGCCGGGCACTCCGTGTCCTACCTGCATCTCTTTTGGTCAGAAAAGCCTCCTTGACCACACAGTAATTATCCAAGTTCTCATAGGGCTGGAGCTCTGGAGGGATGACAGAAACAGCCTGAGGGCCCAGGGGCCGTGGAGAAGGAGCAGGACAGACGATGGCAGGCGGCAGCCATGGAGGCTGCAGGACACCCCGGGACACACAGCGACAGGGCAGCAGGGCCGGGCAGAGGCATTGCCTCCCCCAGGAAGGGCGAGCACGAAGGGCAGCTCCCAACCCTCAATGCCACTGTGGGCAGGAGGTGCTGGGAGAGGCAGCCAGAGGAGGTTCTCAGCTGGGAACAGCAGGTTTGGGACACGCTGGCAGGTCAGCCAGAACCTGCTGGGCTGCCTTTGGCCACAACATGATGGAGAGAGGAATACAGATGATCTTCCTTATGGCCAGGCTCCCCCAGCAACAGACCTTCTCCCCTTGCAGCTCCCACCACAGCCCTACACCCCTCTCTGAGATGGCAGCCATACCGGTGTAATGGTCCTCCTCGGCTTTGCTGGGCAAGGCCTTCCTTCTCCTGGGAAGGCAAAGGGCAGTCCTAAGAGTCAGGAGAGAGGCTGAGGTGGCTCAGGGTCCTGCTGAACCCAGCAACAGAGGCATGGAGAGCTCTGCACATCCTCCCTCTGGGCCTCTCACAAGCACCCCAGAGGGACAGCAGTGGTGGCAGCAACAGCAACAAGAGATGGTGTCCCTGACCCAGCCCCAAGGAAGATGCTCATGAGCCCCAGCGAGAAGCCCGACAGCTACGCTATGGTACGAGCAGCCAGCTGCATCCTCAGCACCTGGAGAAGGGTGGGAGCATCGAGGAGAACCCAATCTCCATCCCCAGACACCGCACAGCACAGCATGGCCTGAGGAAGAGCAGCAAGCCCAAGTCTCCTGCCTACTCACCTGGACAGCACAAACCACAGGATCCCTGCAGACAAGGAGACCAGCAGCAGCACCACCACCACCACTGTGATCACCGTCCCTGGCCACGGGCCAAGAGGCTGTCCTGCAACTGACACACAGCCAGGAGTGGGTGCCAGTCTGGACCATGTGCCAGTGATGGCCCCGACCATGGCATTGGGTGTGTGCACGTGTGTAGGCATGTGTGTCCAGGCTCTGCTGTCCTGGATGCTGCAGGGACAGGCAGCCAGGCACAGGCTTCCCTTGCCCTCACGTCCACTGGTAGGGCAGAGGGAAGGAGGCTCTGGAGGACACGGAGTTGTCCCGTCTCCCATACACAACCAGAGGGTTGGAAAGCCACTCAATCAGACTGCACACATCAAGAGGACACACAGACCCAGACTCAGCAGCCCTAGTGCTTTCTGACCTTGAGCCCCTCGTGCACCCAAACACAGTGGTGGGTATCATCTTCTTTAGTGGAAAAGTAAAGGGTCCAGATCTGCTCTTGCAGTCGCAGCCAGGAGCTAAAGTGATGCAGCTGCTCTGGGGACCAGGCAATGCACCCCCTCAAAGCAGGACTCACCTGTCTCCATGGCCCCCACTGCTGAGTCAGGCTCTCAGGATGCCCACACTCCCTGTCTCTCTCTTGGTGGGGACAGGAAGCTGCTTCAGACTCAGCACTCACTCCCAGAGAGGCCACCTCAGCCAGACCCGGGGCAGAACAACCATTACCTGAGACGTAGGTTTGAAATTCCAGGACTGATGCAGCCCCAGCACCAGCCACCGTCAGGCCCTGCACTGTCACTGTGTATTTGCTTCCAGGTGTCTGACGAGGTGGCATATACTGAGTGACAGACTGGTTCACCATCACCTGCTTGAATTCAAGGAAGCTGCCATCATGTGCTCTCCTGGTCGTGATGTTCAGCTAGAGGAGGGACAGGGAGCTGGTGGGGAGCAGCACTCACCTCCTGCTACCGCACAGGGCAGCTCTGTGGAGAGGGGCTGCTACTGCTGTCTGGGGACAGGAGGTGATCTGACCCCACCAGAAACACCAGCAGTGTAGAGCTGGTGTGCCCTGGCCAAGGAGGGCTCACACCTCTCCCCAGGCTGCCTGCACAGAGGTCCAGGCAGGAGGCACCTGGCAAAGTGAGGGGGACAGTGGGGAGTCTGTGGTCCCCTGGTACCTGGTATCCGATGATCTTCCCTTTGCAGGAGGGCAGTGGATTCCACGTGAGGGACCCCGTGTTAGGATCCAGCCACAGCTTCTCTGGTTTGTCCGGCACTGGAAGTACAGGAGGACGGGGTCACCCATGGGGTCAGTGAGGAGCGTCTGTGACCAGAGCAGGGTGCAGGCAGCTCCTGGCCCAGGGGACAGGCTGCAAAGGGACCCCGCAAGCAGGGTTTGTCACCCACAAAGGCTGCGTGTGCCACAGCCGCAGCAGCAGTGGTGTGGTGAGGAGGGGGAAAGTGAAGGGGGGACATGCTGTGCTCCAGGGCCCTGCACAATCCCTTCCCCAGTGGGATCAGCGGGATCTGAGCAGTCCCAATCCTGGGACCATCTCTGCAGGGAGTGGATGATCAGGCTGAGCTGCTGAGCAAAGGGGACATTTACATTTCTTGTAGGCAGACACATACCCGTTTCTTTTGTTGTGAAGAGCCGTGTGTACAGGATCGTGCTGGGGGCCATGGAGATGGTGACACTGTAGACAGTGAAGGGCTGTAGAGGGGGACAGGTGAATGTTCCCTCCTGGCCATATAGCATCTCCTCTCCCATCACCTCCTCAGCCTCACAGGGAGGGGAGGAAGGCACGGCCAGACGGCACGTGGCCCGCATCTGCTGGCAGATTTCAGGGAGCCTGCAGGTCCAGTTCAGTTTGATGCTGGTGCTGGAAATCTCCAAAGTCCCAGGGACAACCTGGAAGTCCTCTGTGAAGGAAACATTGCAAAAAGATCCCTCTCTTCCCTTTCCTTCCCTCCTCTCCCAGCCTCGCAGCCAACCTCCATCATCCCCAGCGGTCCCTCACGAGCCTGGCCTCATGAGGCCATCCTCTGCATTCTCCCACACAACACTCAGGCACTGACTGCACCTTCCTCTCTTCCTGGACTGTTCCCAGGTGTACTCTGCATGCTGCAGTGACTCTGGGAGGGTAAGGGAAACTACTTGAGGCTTCTCTGCAACCAGGGCTAACAACTGGTCTGGTGCTTGTCCCTTTCACACCAGCTATGACTTCGCCAACACACCCGGCAGCCAGACCGGGACCCTGACCTCCCACTCCTGGACTCTCATGCTCCTCTCCAGGCAGATCCTTTTGGCGGGTCTGGGCAAGCTGCCTGGGACCCATGTGCGGCAGCAAGGACTTGTCCGCCTCGGCACTGTGTGGGCTGCCCCAGCTGCCAACCATGTGAACACAAACCTGGAATGCATCAGCAGCAGTTTTCTCTGGAGTGAATGTCCACGCCATGCCCAGACCACCCCGAGCACAGCACACCAACACTGTGAGACACAGGTGGCACCGCTCTCCCTCCCTGGGGAGAACAGACTGTGAGCACCGGGGGAGAGGCTGGTCCTGTCACTCACCCACGCAGGTCAGGTTTCCCTCCATAGGGTACCAGTGGCCTGTGTCATCCCTCACAATCCAGCCACTGCCAGGAATCAGGGAGTCTTGACCTGCATACAGCTTCACGCAGGCGACCTCCGTAGCAGAAGTCCAGTACCCTTCAGCGCATCTCATCTTCACCACTTCATTTGGGTTGTAGAACACCCGATCTGGCTCAAAGATAAACCTGGAGTCCCACTGGGGCTTCTGGCATTTCTCTGCACCAACAAGATGGGAAGGCGTTAGCAGGACTGTGGTGGTCCCGCAGAGCATACAGGGGATAGAACAGGGGATCCTCTCCCTGGCACAGTGGGGCGAGGGATGGGGCTCCAGGACACTGTACAGAACAGCCCTCCAGCACTGCACCCCCTACACAGGGATGAGGGCAAGAAGGGCCTTGTGATGCTTTCCCCAGGCATCCTCAGAAAGTCCAGGAGGAACCAGATCTGCAGGGCCTCGGGGCACCATGCAGTGCTCAAAGCTTGCACTGGGATGGAGGGCTTAACATTTGGCCCGGGGCCTCACAGACCACTTGGTCTTGCCTGGCAATGTGTGACATCAAGGGCTGGCACAGCCTACAAGGGCAGGACACCCTGAAGCTTGGGCCATACATGGAGCTGCCCCCATGGGCCCTGCTCAAGGATCCAAAGGAGAAACACCCCCTTTCCCAGCCCACCCACATCCCCACACTCCCAGTGCTCATAGCTGCCTGCAGGGAACCAGCCCCCAGCCCTCTCGCTGTGGCCCATCCTGAGGGCTCATGGGGCATGTGGTGAGTTGGGCAACACCAGAGGACAGCTCATGACTGATCTCAGCATGTCATACTGGGTTTCCAAAACCTGCACAAGCTGGCCCCGGCCTCCCTCACAGAGGACAACAACACCCTGAGGCCTCCTGAGAAGGCAATAAAGCCTGAGCCCAAAAGCTGGCTGCTGCGGTGATGGCATGCAGCAGGGACCAGGAGGGGAGACCGGCACAGGGAGACGAGGCCAGGACTTTGCCCTGCCTGCATGGGCTGAGAGGACACAGAGGACAGAGACCTGTGACCCCCCAGAGCCTGTCACTGGGCTGCCTCAACACTGCCTTCAGCGGCACCTACCATTTCCACGGGCAGGCAGAGAGCCCAAACCCCTGTGCACTCACAGCCTGCCTTCCCCTGCTCAGGAAGGGCAGAGCGGGGCAGCCAGGAGACCTCCTGATGCCTCCCTTACCGATGCACTCCACACTGGATTGAATGCGGATCCAACCACCTCTGCTGTCTGTTCCATGCCAAACTTCTCTGTATACAGGTTTCCCAAGGCTGACGGACTGGACTTCGCTTGAACATTTGACCTGGGTGAAGGACGGCTGAAAACCCTCGGGGCAGCTCAGCACCACTTCTTCGTTCTTCTTGTAACTCTCCTGGTCTGGTGCCATCTGGAGTCTTGGGTCCCATCGGGGCCTTTGGCACATTTCTGGCAGAGGTGAAAGTGGGTGTTAATTGGGGTGGGAGGTAACAAGGTAGGACAGGGGTATGCAGTGGCATATGCACAATTGTTTGGTTTGTGGTAGAGCAGAGCAGCCAGAGGACCTCTCGATGTCTTCCTTACCAATGCACTCCACGGTAGACTGAATGTGGATCCAGTCACCTCTGCTGTCCCTTCCCAGCCATGGGTCTCTGTATAAAGGATTCCAGTTGTTGATGGGCTGGTCTTCCCCCAAACATTTTATGTTCGTGAAGGATGGCTGGAAATCATCAGGGCAGCTCAGCATCACTTCTTCGTTCTTCTTGTACTTCTCCTGGTCTGGTGCCAACTGGAGTCTGGGGTCCCACCTGGGCCTTTGGCAGGTTTCTGGCAGAGGTGAAAGTGGGTGTTACCACAGCTGGCAGCAGGGAGTTTCCCACATTGTCTCTCCCTGTCCACTGCCCTTCAGCACTGGGCTACCTGCACATGGACAACCCCACACTCAGCACAGCTCTATCCCTACCCAGGGCAGCCCATGTCCCCATCACCTGAGGGAGGGCATTGCTCTTCCCCTAGGTGCATCTCCCACAGACTCCAGCCCCAATGCCAAGGTCTGACTCAGCTCCAAGCACTTGGGGGTCCCTTCAGGCCACTCCACTCCAACTCCTGGGACTGCAGGAGATGTCTTAAGGGTCCCTCACCTGCATGGGCAGGCAGGGACACAAGCAGACCTGTGGACTCTGGGGTAGCACCTGGAGATTCAGCAAGGACCATGGCACTTCCATGGGCACCTCGGTGCTGGCACCAGAGCCTTCCCCAAGGCCTGGCACCCATGTTTGGACTGCTCAGGAACCACTGCAGGAGCTGCCGGCTTGCCCAGCTGCCACTACCTTGTCTCTTGTTTCCTGCCTGGGCTGTCCTCTTCAACAGCTTGCACAGGCAACTCAGTGTCAAGGAGGGATGGTGGCATGCCTGCTGCTCAGCTGGGCAACGTCACAACAGCTGTCGAGGGCGAAGGTAGAGAGGGGACATGCGAGAGGTGCTGCTGCCTCACTTACCAGTACATTCTACGGCCCTCTCAATGTACATCCAGGCACCTGTGCTGTTCCTGCCCCACCAGGTATCTCCATAAACTGGTTCTCCAGAAATCACTCGCACAAATTCCCTTGCACATTTGACCTTTGGGTAGGATGGCTCGAGATCTCCAGGGCAGGTCAGAGTCAGTACTTCATTCTCTTCATAACTGTGCTTGCTTGGTACAAATTGGAGTCTTTTATCCCACTGGGGTTTTGAGCACTTTCCTGTCAGGGCAAAAGTGTGAGAGTCTTTCTCAGGGACAGGGACTAGTCAGGCATAGGAGGACAGATTGAAGAGCTCTTTGCTAGCTCTTCCTTGCACCCATAAACCCTCTGCTCTGTGGAAAAGTGGAGCCTGTGTCTCACTGGGATGCTGGCAGAGAGGATGCAGGCATCAGCATGCTGGGAAGGAGGCTACTGTGGGTCTGCAACTCCAAGGACATCACCCTGGTAAGACAGTGGCATGCTGGTGGTTAGAGCTGACTTGTTTTTTTAAAGCTTTCCTATGCAACAGGCAACAGGTGAGGGCCTGATTGGAGCCTCTGAGTCAGGACCAGGAAAGAGACCAGTAAGGGGCAAAACAGTGGTGCAAGTGTGCCAACCTCGCCAGGTAAGAAAATGTATGAATTCTTTTTTAAACTACTTGGTGAACACCTTGACTAAATAGAGAACTGTGCTGCAGCTCAAGAGGCATTGTATAGGAGATGGAGGGAGAGGCTGCAATGGAGCAAGATAAGCACTGCCTCTGCATGCAGAGAGGGTACTAGGAAAGCCCAAGCTCAGCTAGAGCTGGCCCTTAATCGGGATGCCCGCTTCCTGCCAGCCAGCACTCATGGGGCTGCGCTCCCTTATACTGGGACAGGGGCATCACCACACTTCCCTTATCTGCTAGCAGGTTTTCACGCCATCATCTCAACCCTGCACCCTCGCCCTCCACCACAATGCACAGTGGACGCCACCCCCATGTTTTGCCATCGCGTGTGCTGTCCAGAGAGGAAACTTCTTCCCCTACAGCTGGATGACTTCCAGCACCCACAGATCACACACTTCACTGTGACAGCCAAAAGCCTGGACAGACCTGAAACCCGTGACTCATTCCAAGCCTGGCTAGGCAGTCCCAGCACCCACCTTCCTCCCTCCCATCACTAAACCCCCTGAAGCAGCACACCCGTCCTCACAATCCTGCCCCAGGGTGGCATCCAGGGTCCTTCCCACCCCAGCAGAGGCCAGGCCACCCCCCAGCAGCAAGCGTTTCACCAGGGACACCAGCCATCAGGGAGGAAATCCCTCTGCCACGGAAAAACAAACCACACTTCCAAGAGCAGATTTCCACCTGTGGGGATGAACGTTTTTTTCCTGTTGGTACTTGTCAGGAAACAGGTCCCAAAGGGTGACTGTCCCCAAGATGCTCTACAATCTAAGAGACGAGGCTGAAACACCCTTATGCAGAAGGAGGATGGGGGATGCAGCAAGAGCACAGCCTGGCTCAGTCAGGAGGTGACGATGACCCGCCATGCAAGAGGACACAGTGCCAAGCAGGCTGTCCTCCTAAGGGAGCAGAAATCAACAAGAAGAGCCAACGAGGAAACAGCTGGCAAGGCCAAAGCATAGGAAAGGACACAGCAAGTGGGAGCAACTGGAGCACGAGGCTGTCTCCTGCAGACCTCAATGGGGAGTGGAAGGTGAGCAGAACGGGGCCATAGCAAGTACGGCGAGCCTTTGCTGTCTCAGTCTGAAATGCACGTGGCTCAGTCAGACGTTTATGGCTGTCCCTGAACAGCAAGGACACAGGACACAAAGAGAAAGTGAAAAAAGCACACGTCGGTAGCAGACATGATTCCTTGATGACACTTGAAGAGTATTGACCGCAGCAAAAGCTGTTGCAGGGAGCTCTGCTTGGCACCAGGGCTTTCCTCTCAGTGCAGATGAAGGCAAGCTCTGCCCCTACCTGCAGCTCTGCTGGGCTACCCATAATCCAGACTCCGATGTCCTCCACTGCTGCAGACACCAGTGGGACAGTAGAGGGTAGCAGCCATGGGTGACATGACTCATGACACATCTGATGACTTGGCAAGCCACTTCTGCTCCCATTTCCCTCCAGACGGAACAACTCACACCTCAGGCCTCCTAACCCCTCGTGCAAAGAGCAGCTGCTCCTGCTGTGCCCCATGGGGACTTCGACAGGTAACTGGCAATACCAGGGCACAGAACACAGTCTCCGTAGGAAAGGCCACAGTCTCCATAGGAAGAGCCCAGCAGAGACCCCGGAGGTGCCCCTAGCCCTCCAGGCACGGAGAAAGAACAGAACAATGCTGTTCAAGAACAATCCCACCAA
>VUYV01000521.1:214634-249927 GCA_008711295.1 Anarhynchus alexandrinus
AAAGGACACAGCAAGTGGGAGCAACTGGAGCAGGCTGTCTCCTGCAGACCTCAATGGGGAGTGGAAGGTGAGCAGAACGGGGCCATAGCAAGTACCGCGAGCCTTTGCTGTCTCAGTCTGAAATGCACGTGGCTCAGTCAGACGTTTATGGCTGTCCCTGAACAGCAAGGACACAGGACACAAAGAGAAAGTGAAAAAAGCACACGTCGGTAGCAGACATGATTCCTTGATGACACTTGAAGAGCATTGACCGCAGCAAAAGCTGTTGCAGGGAGCTCTGCTTGGCACCAGGGCTTTCCTCTCAGTGCAGATGAAGGCAAGCTCTGCCCCTACCTGCAGCTCTGCTGGGCTACCCATAATTCAGACTCCAACAGCCTCCTTCAGTGCTGCAGACACCAATGGCAGAGCACACAATAGCAGGCAGAGCTTCCATTTGGTGCACCAAACCTCTTCTGCAGACACAGATCCACCTGTTGGATGGATCTGCTCAGAGCCAATGCCTCTACCGAGCCCATCACAGCCTCCTCCAGGTGGGACACCTCAGGCGGAGGAGAGGAGAGCCATGACTATTGACAGGCCTTCTCAGGGATGGGCTGTGGGGAATGGGAGAAAGGGCCAGGAGCTGCTGCTGAGGCAAGGGGAACAGGCTCCATCCTGCCCTGGATAGCTGAGGGCTTCCCATTGCTGGAAGGGCATCAGCAATTGGTGACATGACTCATGACACATCTGATGACTTGGCAAGCCACTTCTGCTCCCATTTCCCTCCAGACGGAACAACTCACACCTCAGGCCTCCTAACCCCTCGTGCAAAGAGCAGCTGCTCCTGCTGTGCCCCATGGGGACTTCGACAGGTAACTGGCAATACCAGGGCACAGAACACAGTCTCCGTAGGAAAGGCCACAGTCTCCATAGGAAGAGCCCAGCAGAGACCCCGGAGGTGCCCCTAGCCCTCCAGGCACGGAGAAAGAACAGAACAATGCTGTTCAAGAACAATCCCACCAAACCACATCTCCCCCTACCCTGCAGACTACGGAGAGAGTAGGCGTCCCACCTAACACACAGTTTCATCCCACAGCTCCCCACATCTTCGCTGAGCACCACCACCGACCGCCTTCCCCTGCGACACGGGTGCTGCTCTGAGCACCCAAGGAAGGCCAGGTACCGCAGCTTCATCTGTCCACTGCGCAACAAGAACCGGCCACCTCCTGCTCCCAGGGACTCTGCCCACTCCCTACAGGGACACTGCAGCTCCCATGCTTGCAGAGGCTTTCCCAGCACACCAAGGCTTCGCCCCACCACAACCCAAGTCTCTCAGGACTGATCCAGACACCAGCTACAGCCCTCCCCAACACGGCCGCTGTGGAATGAACAGGGTAAAGCCGCGTAGCAAATGTGCACGGAGAGGAGCAGCAAAACCTTTTCTCTAAGAGAGAGTTGCAACCCACCCTTACCTGCTTCCTTGGCTCCCCCCTGGTTCTTGGGACCAGAGTCCTTCTGTGTCTGTGCAGGCAGCAGAGGGGCAAGGATCAGGAGAAAGGCCAGAGCCAGCCCTCGCAGGGCCATGCCGGCACGAAGTCCCCAGGCAGGACTCCGTCTGAGCTGCTGGGGAGAGGTGTGAGTGTAACCCAGTGCAGGAGAGGTGCAGACACAGAAATGAAACAGCCACCTAGGGAAATCACATGTCGTGCAAAAAAAGCTTCCTCTTTGGAAAGAAAGCGTGCCACCGGCCACAGGGCTGCTCCTTACCCATCTGCCAGCAAGCAACAGGTCCACACTCGATGGTATCTCCTGTGTGCCTTGGTCCAGCCTTTTTGCTGGCTACCTCAGGCCCCCATAGCCCTGCTCCCACAGACATGTCCAAAACCTTCTCAGGTCTGCCTCACTCCTCTCTCCCTCCAGATCCAGTGGTGGATGTTGAGGAAAACACTTCTGGTTCACCTGCCCAAATGCACCCCAGGGTGCTCTCATCAGAGCTCTGAGTGAGCCACCCAGATACCACATCAGACTTTGCAGTGGTGAGGTGGGAAATCACTGCTCATTATTCAATGTTGTGAGCAAAGGCTGAGCTCAAAGCTCGTTGCTCGTGTCCTTGCATCCCCAGGGCAAGGCTGCCATCCTATCTGTGCTGGACCCAGACAGACCCTAGAGAGACCTCACATGAAAACATGCAGTCATCCAGGTCTCAGGATGCAAGGTGTTCCAGAGCCTTTCACTCATACCTGATGGCAGTAGCGAGAATACCTGTGAGAGGTGTGACCAAGTAGATGATCTGCAAAGCTTGGTGGCAGAGCTTTGAGAGGAAGTGGACAAGCTAAGGAGCATCAAGGATTCTGAGAAAGAGATAAGACTGGTGGAACCATGCTCTACCCTCCCTGAGAGAGAAAGAGGAACATCAATCAGAAAAAGACTTCCCCCGAAACCTGAGGTGCCCTTCCAGAACCGCTTCACACCACAGCAGAGTCAAGAGGAAAGACCCGTTGCATCAGGAGAGGCACTGGAGCTGAGTAAGGCAACCCGATCTGCTCCACGTATAACAACCAGCACAACTAAGAAAAGGTGACGGGTGATAGTAATAGGTGACTCTCTCCTGAAAGGTACGGAGACACGTGTTTGCTGACCTGATGCACTGTCTAGAGAGGTGTGCTGCTTACCGGGGACTCGTATCAGGGACATCACCACGAGACTACCAAGCCTCCTACAGTCCTCTGACTATTATCCACTGCAATTGTTTCACGTGGGCAGCAGCAATACAGCCAGGAGCAATGTGAGGAATATCAAGAAGGACTATAGAGCCCTGGGAGCAGCAGTCAGGGACTCTGGGGTGCAGGTCGTTTTTTCATCAATCCTCCTAGTCAAAGAGAAGGGGGTTGAAAGGGACACTCGAATCTGGCAAAAACAACAAATGGTTGCAGGACTGGTGCCACAGCCAGGGGTTTGGCTTCTGAGACCATGGGACTCACTTTGAGAAACCTGGGCTTCTGGGGCCTGATGAGGTCCACTTCTCACAGAAGGGGGAGAGCATCCTTGGTCAGAGGCTTGCCAAGCTCATGAAGAGGGCTTTAAATCAGAGTTGCCAGGGGAGGGGAAACTTAATCCATCCCACTTCTATCAGACTGATGCCAATCCCAGGGAGGTCAGGGACCGGTAATGATATAGTGGGGGTCTGCTTCAGGCCACCTGACCAGGAAACCAGGCAGATAAGGCACTCTGTAGACAGATAGAAGCAGCCTCACATTCCAAAGCCCTGGACCAGGGAATAAGCAACACAGGATGTTCCTGGAATGCATCAATGATAACTTCCTTCTGTAAGCGATAGAGGGGCCAACAAGGAGAGATGCCATGATGAACTGTGTTGTCACCAACAAGGACATGCTGGTGGGCTCAAGGGCAGCCTTGGCTGCAGTGACCATGACATGGTGGAGCTTAAGATCCTTAGGGTGGTGAGGAGGCTGCACAGTAAGCTCATTACCCTAGACTTCAGGAGAGCAGACTTTGGCCTCTTCAGGCATGTGCTTGGTAGAGTACTGTGGGATAAAGCCCTGGAAGGAAGACGGGCCCAAGAAAGCTGGATAATATTCAAGGATAACCACCTGTCACCTGTGTGCCCAGCAAGATCATGGAGCAGATCCTCCTGGAAACTATGGTAAGGCACATGGAAAATAAGGAAGTGATTGGTGACAGCCAACATGGCTTCACTAGGGGCAAATTGTTCCTGGCAAATTTGATGGCCTTCTATGATGACGTTACAGTGTTGATGTATAAGGGCAGAGCAACTGATGTCACCTGCCTGGACTTGTGCAAATCATCTGACACTGTCCCACACGACATCCTTGTCTCTAAATTGGAAAGACTTGGATATGACGGATGGACGACACAGTGGATGAGAATTGGCTGGATGGTCACACTCAAGGGCTCAATGTCCACAAGTGGTGACCAGTGACAAGCGGCATTCTTCAGGGGTCTGTACTGGGACTGGTGTTGTTTAACATCTTTGTCAGCGACATGGACAGTGGGATTGAGTGCACCCTCAGCAAGTTTGCCAACGACATCAAGCTGTGTGGTGCGGTCGACATGCTGGAGGGAAGGGATGCCATCCAGAGGGACCTGGACAGGCTGGAGAGGTGGGCCCATGCAAACCTCATGAAGTTCAACAAGGCCAAGTGCAAGGTCCTGCACGTGCGTCAGGGCAATTGGAAGCACAAATCCAGGCTGGGTGGAGAATGAATTGAGAGCAGCCCTGAGGAGAAGGACTCAGGGGTGTTGGTTGATGAGAAGCTGGACATGACCCAGCAATGTGCACTTGCAGCCCAGAAGGACAACCATGTCCTGGGCTGCATCAAAAGCAGCATGGCCAGCAGGGCGAGGGAGCTGATTCTGCCCCTCTACTCTGCTCTCATGAGACCCCACCTGGAGTACTGCGTCCAGCTCTGGGCCCCCAACATAAGAAGGACATGGACCTGTTGGAGCGAGTCCAGAGGAGGGCTATGAAGATGATCAGAGGGCTGGAGCACTTCTCCTGTGAAGACAGGCTGAGAGAGTTGGGGTTGTTCAGCCCGGAGAAGAGAAGGCTCCAGGGAGACCTCTCAATAGGGGTGAAGCTGAGCCAGAGAAAAGGAAGGGAGGGAAGGATGTGTTAACTTATCATTGTTTCTCACTTTCCAACTCTATTTAAATTGGCAATAAGTTAAATTCCTTTTCACCTGGTCGAGTGTTTTCTGCCCAGGACAGTGATTGATCCGTGATCTCCCCATCTTTGTCTCAACCCACGAGCTTTTCCAGCCATCCTCCTGACCCTGAAGGAGGTGATTGAGAGCGTGGCTGCCAGCCACAGGTCATCCCACCACAGCTGTGTTCAGCCAAGACTTCACTGCTTTTTGACAGAGCAACCAACAACAAACCGAAGGTGAAAATGTGCCCAGTTTTTTTTCCTAGCAAAGCCAGCTGGTCTCAAACTCTGTATCACTTTTGCCTTGAAATGTCTCTACTTATTAGGTTGAACTCACCCATCCACAACAATCCTGCTGTTGATTCCCACTGATAGACCTTCCAGATTTGACAAGCTCCTGAACCAGCCAGATGTGGGGTTTTTCCTTGTCTCCTCCAAACCTTTTCTGCTACACCGCTCTGAGCTCCACTTTCTCAGTGCCTTCTAGGATGGACTATGCCTTGAGATGGACAGTGCACACAGGCCTGTGGGTAAGAGGGTCTTCCTGCAGCTGGATGGAGAAGACTTATTCCTGTCCCTGGCTAGGTCAGGCAGGGTCTTTGGCTATGGGAGGGAACTCCCTGGCTGCTCCTCGTTTTGGGCCATAACCTCAAGGCTGGCTTTCTCACACTGCCCCAGCCTCCTGTTGCTGCAGACATCACCACCAAGCTCTTCTCTGAGCTCCTTTCCAACTCACACACTGTTGCACGGCCTCAAGCCTGCATCAGTCCTGGCTCCCTGTGCTGTTGCGCCTCTCCTGGGCAGCTCCTCTTTCAACTCTGTGGTTTATACTGCCTCTCTCTGTTTCACTTCTTCATGCTGAAGTACTCTGGACTCTTTGTCATTCCTTGCATAGAGGCTTATCCCACTGAGGTCTGAACTTCCCCCTCACCCTTCCTGCACTGAGATGCAGGCAGTGGGCTGGCACACAGCTTTCCTGGCACGGAGAGCATGGGCACAGGCAGTTTTCAGGGAAGCTCTCTCTCCCTGACTGCATTCCCTGAGCACTGTGCTGACCGCATGTCTGCAGGCATGTGTGTCCAGGCTGTGCTGTCCTGGATGCTGCAGGGACAGGCAGCAAGGCACAGTCTCCCCTTGCCCTCATGTCTGCTGGGCAGTGCAGAGGGAGAGAGGCTCTGGAGCACAGGGACTTGCCCCATCTCCCATACAAAACTGGAAGGTTGGGAAGCTGCTTTACCACGCTGTGCATAGCAAGAGGACACACAGACCCAAGTTCAGCAGCCCTTACTGCTGTCTGTCTGCAAGCTCCCAGCATATACTCATATCAGGGTGGGTATTACCTATTCTGGGATTATTTCATTCAGGGACCCTAGGGTAAGATCCTGCTGGAGCTACACCATAGTCTGAGAATCAGCCCTGCCTGGGTGACCTGCTGGCTCTGAGGCTGTGGTTCATGGCTCACAACTCAGAATAATTCACTGGCCCTCCTGTCTTTCTGCTGTGGCCTGGGATTCCTGCAAACTCCTCATAACGCCTATCAGACCTCCACTACTGTAGCCCACTGCTCCTCAGCACATAGTTTTGCCAGAAGCCCTCATGGAGCTTCATGTCACCCACACACCTACACCACAAACCTCCCAATCATTTGTGAAACACAGAATGGAGCTCTTTATGCCAGGTGCTCTGCCCTGGCCTGGACAGCTCTGGCCACTGCCCCCATCCAGGTCCCAAAACCCCTTTCTGCCGGGACCCTCAGGGACTGAGGCTGGCACCAGCCCCATCCCCGCAGAGCCCCAGGGCAAGCACAGGGCAGGGTCAGGGGCCGCCTCGACACTGCCTTCAGCAGCACCTACCATTTCCCCAGGCAGGCAGAGAGCCCCAAACGCACAGCCTGCCTTCCCCTGCTCATTTAGGCTGTCAGAAAGGGGAGTTCTCTCCAGGACTTGGAAGACATGCAGGAGGTCCATCCTAACTTTTGGGATGGCAAAAGCAGGAAAGCCACAACTTGCAGACTTTGGGAGGTGCCTCGTCAGCCCAGGAGGCTTGTGGCATTCCCAGTGACAAAAGATCACAGTCCAAATCCAGCTACCAAGGGATCTGGCAGCTCTCCAGCTGCGCCTTTCTGTCCCTGGGAATCCAGCAGAGGTGCAAAGTCCAGGACAATGCCTCAACCCTCAATGCCTCATGGGGTCATGCTGCATTAATTGCCAGGGCGAGACCAAGGTCTCAGCACCATACACGACTTCTCAGCACGCATCTGTGTAACTGCCTGCAAGAGATGCAAGCACAGAAATCAAATAGCCACAGCACCCAGCTCAAGAGGCTTCCTCGTTGGAGGTGGAACCTCCGTCAGTGCCAGAGCTGCTGCTTCTCTATTCTCAGTGCATGGAGATGCTGTGTTCAAGCTCCAAGGCTTCTTGGGATGCCCTGGTGGACCAGCCCAACCCAGTCCCAGCTGGATCAGGCTGCCTTCGTATATAATCCTGCAAAGAGACATCCCCTAACCCTCCCCAAACCTCCTCTGGACATTGTCCTGCTAATGGAGGCTGTTCCTGCACCTCCCTGCTCCCACATTTGATAACTTTGTCCTCGTGCCCCACTGAAACATACTCCAGTCAGGCTGTCCTCTGTTCTCCAGGCAGGATAGACTCACGTGTGCAGTGATGCTGCATCCAAGAATCCCAAAACTGTGATTCCCGAATGTACTCGAACTTGCAGTGACAAAGCAGCTATGCACAATGCCTGGTGCAGGACAGGGGCACAAGGGCATTGACGTCCTGGAGGATACCCCAGAATAACACAAATCTTAAGATTCATAGGAATCCACCATGAAAGAATGCAGCAGAATAAGAGTGTAAGGGGTGGCACACACTGACTGCTATGGAGCATTGCTTGAGTGGCTTCAGGCAAATGGCTGGCTAGAAGAAAGATGAAAAACAAATTGTAGCTGTAGACAAAAGGTAAAGTACAACACTGGAGACACAAGATGGCCCGGCAAAGAAAACAAAGTGTCAGAAGGTCACACAATTAGCTAGAGGTTTGGCAGGGGAGAGAGATGGCACAGAAGCAAAATACCACAACGATTCTGTGTTCAGCGTTGTAAAAAGCACATCCCACAACCAGCTTGTCATACCAGAGTCCAAGGAACTCAGGAGAGCCGATGTGCCCAAGGGGAGGAGAAGGAATGGAAACATCCCAGGCAACACACAGAGGTGGAGAAGAGGGTGGTCAATCGCCCCATCTTCAAGTAATGTGCTCCTGGCCAAGGAGAGCCTTCAGGTTGTCCCTCAGTATCCAGGCTGCACCAACCACCAGCATCCCAGAGTGCAAGAGACGCAGTGGCTGCCGGAAGCTGCAACAGGAAAGCAGCAGCAGCCAAGATCGAGAAGATCCCAAAGAACAGAGGATGTGGATTTCCCAAGAGGCCCAGGGCCAACTGCACCTCACAACATGGGAGATGAGCACCAGGACCCCCACAGTGGGGTCACAGACCAACACAGAGGTCCAGCTCTGCCTAGTGGAGACCATGCTACCTGTAGGATGGGGAGAAGGGACAGTAGGAACCCAAAACATTGCACTGAGAGCACGCGGCTTCTCGCATGTGCTTCCTCAGGGCTGCTGGGGCCAGGAAAAGCCTAGTCCAAGATCAGCCATGTGGACAGGGCTTTCACACACAAAACAGGGAGGAACCACAACAAGGTGGGAGCTGTTGCGGGGCAGGCAGCCCCTGCACACCAGAACCATTTATTACTTGTTGGGACGCAACAGCACAGCTGCAAGGGCAGTGCAGTTTGGCCAAAGTCAAGCAGAGGTTGGGGTCTAGATCAATATGGGGATACACAGTGGGGAAAAGGGACTGGGACCCAGTGAGCTGCTTTGGTCTCAGAGGACACTTGCAGGCACCAGGATGAGGGTAAGACAGCTTTGCCAGAGCACTGGAGGACTGCCAGAACACGTCCTCGTTGGCACAAGCAGGTCATCTCAGGCCTTGGGCTGCTCCTGCTCTGTGACAGAAGATGCTGGAGCTTGATGAGGGAGGGAATTTGAGGGGGAGCAATAACCCAGCACAAGCTATATGAGGTCCTGCTTCCAGCCCGGGAAAACCAAGCCTTGAGAAGGGGCCATCAGCACTGAGCCGGGGACGTCAGCCCCATCTTCTCCTCTCCCTCACTGCTCAGATTATCTCCTGAGGACTCCAGGACCGGCGGTGTCTGAGGCAACGGCTCTCCAGCCTGGCCACCTTTACCTGCAGAGACCAACAGCACCCAGGGCAGAGGCTGCTGCATGCCCTCGGCAGCAGCGTGGGGAGCTCACGCCACCACAGGTGAGACTTTCCACCTTGTGCCTGCCATGTGTGGGAAAACAGGCCGGGCACTCCGTGTCCTACCTGCATCTCTTTTGGTCAGAAAAGCCTCCTTGACCACACAGTAATTATCCAAGTTCTCATAGGGCTGGAGCTCTGGAGGGATGACAGAAACAGCCTGAGGGCCCAGGGGCCGTGGAGAAGGAGCAGGACAGACGATGGCAGGCGGCAGCCATGGAGGCTGCAGGACACCCCGGGACACACAGCGACAGGGCAGCAGGGCCGGGCAGAGGCATTGCCTCCCCCAGGAAGGGCGAGCACGAAGGGCAGCTCCCAACCCTCAATGCCACTGTGGGCAGGAGGTGCTGGGAGAGGCAGCCAGAGGAGGTTCTCAGCTGGGAACAGCAGGTTTGGGACACGCTGGCAGGTCAGCCAGAACCTGCTGGGCTGCCTTTGGCCACAACATGATGGAGAGAGGAATACAGATGATCTTCCTTATGGCCAGGCTCCCCCAGCAACAGACCTTCTCCCCTTGCAGCTCCCACCACAGCCCTACACCCCTCTCTGAGATGGCAGCCATACCGGTGTAATGGTCCTCCTCGGCTTTGCTGGGCAAGGCCTTCCTTCTCCTGGGAAGGCAAAGGGCAGTCCTAAGAGTCAGGAGAGAGGCTGAGGTGGCTCAGGGTCCTGCTGAACCCAGCAACAGAGGCATGGAGAACTCTGCACATCCTCCCTCTGGGCCTCTCACAAGCACCCCAGAGGGACAGCAGTGGTGGCAGCAACAGCAACAAGAGATGGTGTCCCTGACCCAGCCCCAAGGAAGATGCTCATGAGCCCCAGCGAGAAGCCCGACAGCTACACTATGGTACGAGCAGCCAGCTGCATCCTCAGCACCTGGAGAAGGGTGGGAGCATCGAGGAGAACCCAATCTCCATCCCCAGACACCGCACAGCACAGCATGGCCTGAGGAAGAGCAGCAAGCCCAAGTCTCCTGCCTACTCACCTGGACAGCACAAACCACAGGATCCCTGCAGACAAGGAGACCAGCAGCAGCACCACCACCACCACTGTGATCACCGTCCCTGGCCACGGGCCAAGAGGCTGTCCTGCAACTGACACACAGCCAGGAGTGGGTGCCAGTCTGGACCATGTGCCAGTGATGGCCCCGACCATGGCATTGGGTGTGTGCACGTGTGTAGGCATGTGTGTCCAGGCTCTGCTGTCCTGGATGCTGCAGGGACAGGCAGCCAGGCACAGGCTTCCCTTGCCCTCACGTCCACTGGTAGGGCAGAGGGAAGGAGGCTCTGGAGGACACGGAGTTGTCCCGTCTCCCATACACAACCAGAGGGTTGGAAAGCCACTCAATCAGACTGCACACATCAAGAGGACACACAGACCCAGACTCAGCAGCCCTAGTGCTTTCTGACCTTGAGCCCCTCGTGCACCCAAACACAGTGGTGGGTATCATCTTCTTTAGTGGAAAAGTAAAGGGTCCAGATCTGCTCTTGCAGTCACAGCCAGGAGCTAAAGTGATGCAGCTGCTCTGGGGACCAGGCAATGCACCCCCTCAAAGCAGGACTCACCTGTCCCCATGGCCCCCACTGCTGAGTCAGGCTCTCAGGATGCCCATACTCCCTGTCTCTCTCTTGGTGGGGACAGGAAGCTGCTTCAGACTCAGCACTCACTCCCAGAGAGGCCACCTCAGCCAGACCCGGGGCAGAACAACCATTACCTGAGACGTAGGTTTGAAATTCCAGGACTGATGCAGCCCCAGCACCAGCCACCGTCAGGCCCTGCACTGTCACTGTGTATTTGCTTCCAGGTGTCTGACGAGGTGGCATATACTGAGTGACAGACTGGTTCACCATCACCTGCTTGAATTCAAGGAAGCTGCCATTGTGTGCTCTCCTGGTCGTGATGTTCAGCTAGAGGAGGGACAGGGAGCTGGTGGGGAGCAGCACTCACCTCCTGCTACCGCACAGGGCAGCTCTGTGGAGAGGGGCTGCTACTGCTGTCTGGGGACAGGAGGTGATCTGACCCCACCAGAAACACCAGCAGTGTAGAGCTGGTGTGCCCTGGCCGAGGAGGGCTCACACCTCTCCCCAGGCTGCCTGCACAGAGGTCCAGGCAGGAGGCACCTGGCAAAGTGAGGGGGACAGTGGGGAGTCTGTGGTCCCCTGGTACCTGGTATCCGATGATCTCCCCTTTGCAGGAGGGCAGTGGATTCCACGTGAGGGACCCCGTGTTAGGATCCAGCCACAGCTTCTCTGGTTTGTCCGGCACTGGAAGTACAGGAGGACGGGGTCACACATGGGGTCAGTGAGGAGCATCTGTGACCAGAGCAGGGTGCAGGCAGCTCCTGGCCCAGGGGACAGGCTGCAAAGGGACCCCGCAAGCAGGGTTTGTCACCCACAAAGGCTGCGTGTGCCACAGCCGCAGCAGCAGTGGTGTGGTGAGGAGGGGGAAAGTGAAGGGGGGACATGCTGTGCTCCAGGGCCCTGCACAATCCCTTCCCCAGTGGGATCAGCGGGATCTGAGCAGTCCCAATCCTGGGACCATCTCTGCAGGGAGTGGATGATCAGGCTGAGCTGCTGAGCAAAGGGGACATTTACATTTCTTGTAGGCAGACACATACCCGTTTCTTTTGTTGTGAAGAGCCGTGTGTACAGGATCGTGCTGGGGGCCATGGAGATGGTGACACTGTAGACAGTGAAGGGCTGTAGAGGGGGACAGGTGAATGTTCCCTCCTGGCCATATAGCATCTCCTCTCCCATCACCTCCTCAGCCTCACAGGGAGGGGAGGAATGCGCTTCCAGCCGGCACCTGGCCCGAATCTGCTGGCAGATTTCAGGGAGCCTGCAGGTCCAGTTCAGTTTGATGCTGGTGCTGGAAATCTCCAAGGTCTCGGAGACAACCTGGAGGACATCTGTGAAGGAAATATTGCAAAAGGATCCCTCTCTTCCCTTCATCTCCCAGCCTCGCAGCCAACCTCCATCATCCCCAGCGGTCCCTCACGAGCCTGGCCACACGAGGCCATCCTCTCCCTTCTCCCACACAACACTTAGGCACTGCCTGCACCTTCCTCTCTTCCTGGACTGTTCCCAGGCGTACTCCGCGTTCTGCAGTGACTGTGGGATGGTAAGATAAACTACTCTCCCTCCCTGGGGAGAACAGAATGCAAGCACCGAGAAAGTGGCCAGTCCTGTCACTCACCCACACAGGTCATCTTCCCTTCCACAGGGTACCAGCGGCCCGTGCCGTTCTTCACAATCCAGCCATTGTGAGGAATCAGGGAGTCTTGCCTTGGGTTCAGTTTCACGCATTTGATCTCCATGGGAGGAGGCCAGTGCCCCTCAGGGCATCTCACCGTCACCACTTCATTGAGGTTGTAGAACACCCGATCTGGCTCAAAGATAAACCTGGACTCCCACGGGGGCTTCTGGCATTTCTCTGCACCAACAGAATGGGAAGGTGTTAGCAGGGCAGAGGGTGGACCCATAGGGCATACAGGGGATGGAGCAGGGGACCCTGTCCCTGGCACAGCGGGGCAAGGGATGGAGCTCCAGGACACCGTACAGAGCAGCCTGTCACTGGGCTGCCTCGACACTGCCTTCAGCAGCACCTACCATTTCCACGGGCAGGCAGAGAGCCCAAACCCCCTGTGCATGCACAGCCTGCCTTCCCCTGCTCAGGAAGGGCAGAGCGGGGCAGCCAGGAGACCTCCTGATGCCTCCCTTACCGATGCACTCCACATTGGATTGAATGTGGTTCCAGTCACCTCTGCTGTCCCTTCCATTCCAAGTTTCTCTGTGTACAGGTTTACTGTTGCTAATGAACAGGACTTTTCCTACACACTTGACATGGGTGAAAGACAGCTGAAAATGCTTAGGGCAGCTCAGCATCACTTCTTCGTTCTTCTTATAATTGTCCTTGTCTGGTGACAGCTGAAGTCTTGAGTCCCACTTTGGTCTCTGGCACGTTTCTGGCAGAGGTGAAAGTGGATGTTAGTTGGGGTGTGAGGTGTCAAGGAGGTGGGTTGGGAGTAGGTGGTGCCATATCAGCGATCCCCAGCAACCCCTACAGTCACTGAAGGGAGAGGGAAGGTGACACATCTGTCTGCCTGGACATGACCACTCCACAAGGCTTGTTGGGAGGGGACTGTCCTTGTGAGTATAGCTTGGCCTGGGGTCTGCACAGGCAGGGGATGGATGAAGCTGTGCCAGAATTCACTGGGACAATGGTCTCAGGGAGATCTGAGTGGCCCTGATCAGGCATCAGAAGTGCATCCAGGCCACAGCGGTGATGCTGGAAGCTCAGAGATGGATGAATGGGACAGGATTTGACCATGGGGCACCGTAAGAGGCCCCTCCTGACACCCTGCTTACCGATGCACACTATGTTCCCCTCAATGTGGACCCAGGCATTACTGCTTTTCCTCCCCAGCCACACATTGCTGTTCAGAGATCCAGAATAATTCAGTGACTGAGCTCCCCCTGCACATTTGACATGGGTGAAGGATGGCTGGAAACCATTGTCACAGCTCAGCGTCACTTCTTCATTCTTTTTGTAATTCCCATGGACTGGTGCCATCTGGAGTCTTGGATCCCACCAAACAGGCCTTTGGCATGTTTCTGTCAGAGGTAAAATAGAGTGAGAAGTATTTTGGGGAGGTGACAAGAAGAGGTTCGTGACAGCTCTCTTCTCACCATGAGTCTGACCATTCACCCTAGCACACACAAGGGTCTTTTTACTCCCACAATGTAGGCACTCTTCAGGGGCACAAGCCTTATCATCACCCCTATCTACAGGAGTCCCAAGCCTCCACCGGGTTCCACCCATGCATGGGGTGCTTGAGACCCCATTCTCTTGGCCCCCCTCATGCCCAGGTGAGTGGTGCACCAGTGACAGCCTCCCCAACCAGAGCTCACCCAAACCCCAGGGAAGTTTCCCAGGGAAACAAGCAGCGCAAAGTGCTAAAGCCTCAAGCTGAACCCCTCCAGCCACTCCTCCTCCTCTCAGTTCACAGCTGCAGCTCTCCACTGGGAGCCAGAAGACATTGGGCTGCTCCCTCCCACGATCTCTCCACCAAAGACAAGGGCTGTGGGAGTGCACCAGCCCCACTGGGCATCTCCTGCCATGGCACACCCTCACAACTTGGCCCCACAAGGCAGCTTTCAGCCCCAAGACCCTGACCTCAGACTTCCATATCTACGTTCACAGCACTGGCCACACAGCTTACACCCCTCTCCATACACCCAGCCTTTTCTGTGCACTTCACCCCAAACGAGCCTGCCTTGTCCTGCTCTGGTAGTTGTGTCACCCAGACTTGATCACCCAGTGCAAGCCAAGTCCATGAGGAGGCATTGGGGTAGGAGGTGGCCTCCACTGAAATAGCATGAAACACCTCCCTTCAGCTACACGCATCCCCACCACTGCCCGCTTCCTGCCAGCCGGCACTCATGGGGCTGCGCTCCCTTACACTGGGACAGGGGCATCACCACACTTCCCTTATCTGCTAGCAGGTTTTCACGCCATCATCTCAACCCTGCACCCTCGCCCTCCACCACAATGCACAGTGGACGCCACCCCCATGTTTTGCCATCGCGTGTGCTGTCCAGAGAGGAAACTTCTTCCCCTACAGCTGGATGACTTCCAGCACCCACAGATCACACACTTCACTGTGACAGCCAAAAGCCTGGACAGACCTGAAACCCGTGACTCATTCCAAGCCTGGCTAGGCAGTCCCAGCACCCACCTTCCTCCCTCCCATCACTAAACCCCCTGAAGCAGCACACCCGTCCTCACAATCCTGCCCCAGGGTGGCATCCAGGGTCCTTCCCACCCCAGCAGAGGCCAGGCCACCCCCCAGCAGCAAGCGTTTCACCAGGGACACCAGCCATCAGGGAGGAAATCCCTCTGCCACGGAAAAACAAACCACACTTCCAAGAGCAGATTTCCACCTGTGGGGATGAACGTTTTTTTCCTGTTGGTACTTGTCAGGAAACAGGTCCCAAAGGGTGACTGTCCCCAAGATGCTCTACAATCTAAGAGACGAGGCTGAAACACCCTTATGCAGAAGGAGGATGGGGGATGCAGCAAGAGCACAGCCTGGCTCAGTCAGGAGGTGACGATGACCCGCCATGCAAGAGGACACAGTGCCAAGCAGGCTGTCCTCCTAAGGGAGCAGAAATCAACAAGAAGAGCCAACGAGGAAACAGCTCGCAAGGCCAAAGCATAGAAAAGGACACAGCAAGTGGGAGCAACTGGAGCAGGCTGTCTCCTGCAGACCTCAATGGGGAGTGGAAGGTGAGCAGAACGGGGCCATAGCAAGTACCGCGAGCCTTTGCTGTCTCAGTCTGAAATGCACGTGGCTCAGTCAGACGTTTATGGCTGTCCCTGAACAGCAAGGACACAGGACACAAAGAGAAAGTGAAAAAAGCACACGTCGGTAGCAGACATGATTCCTTGATGACACTTGAAGAGCATTGACCGCAGCAAAAGCTGTTGCAGGGAGCTCTGCTTGGCACCAGGGCTTTCCTCTCAGTGCAGATGAAGGCAAGCTCTGCCCCTACCTGCAGCTCTGCTGGGCTACCCATAATCCAGACTCCGATGTCCTCCACTGCTGCAGACACCAGTGGGACAGTAGAGGGTAGCAGCCATGGGTGACATGACTCATGACACATCTGATGACTTGGCAAGCCACTTCTGCTCCCATTTCCCTCCAGACGGAACAACTCACACCTCAGGCCCCCTAGCCCCTTGTGCAAAGAGCAGCTGCTCCTGCTGTGCCCCATGGGGACTTCGACAGGTAACTGGCAACACCAGGGCACAGAACACAGTCTCCGTAGGAAAGGCCACAGTCTCCATAGGAAGAGCCCAGCAGAGACCCCGGAGGTGCCCCTAGCCCTCCAGGCACGGAGAAAGAACAGAACAATGCTGTTCAAGAACAATCCCACCAAACCACATCTCCCCCGACCCTGCAGACTACGGAGAGAGTAGGCGTCCCACCTAACACACAGTTTCATCCCACAGCTCCCCACATCTTCGCTGAGCACCACCACCGACCGCCTTCCCCTGCGACACGGGTGCTGCTCTGAGCACCCAAGGAAGGCCAGGTACCGCAGCTTCATCTGTCCACTGCGCAACAAGAACCGGCCACCTCCTGCTCCCAGGGACTCTGCCCACTCCCTACAGGGACACTGCAGCTCCCATGCTTGCAGAGGCTTTCCCAGCACACCAAGGCTTCGCCCCACCACAACCCAAGTCTCTCAGGACTGATCCAGACACCAGCTACAGCCCTCCCCAACACGGCCGCTGTGGAATGAACAGGGTAAAGCCGCGTAGCAAATGTGCACGGAGAGGAGCAGCAAAACCTTTTCTCTAAGAGAGAGTTGCAACCCACCCTTACCTGCTTCCTTGGCTCCCCCCTGGTTCTTGGGACCAGAGTCCTTCTGTGTCTGTGCAGGCAGCAGAGGGGCAAGGATCAGGAGAAAGGCCAGAGCCAGCCCTCGCAGGGCCATGCCGGCACGAAGTCCCCAGGCAGGACTCCGTCTGAGCTGCTGGGGAGAGGTGTGAGCGTAACCCAGTGCAGGAGAGGTGCAGACACAGAAATGAAACAGCCACCTAGGGAAATCACATGTCGTGCAAAAAAAGCTTCCTCTTTGGAAAGAAAGCGTGCCACCGGCCACAGGGCTGCTCCTTACCCATCTGCCAGCAAGCAACAGGTCCACACTCGATGGTATCTCCTGTGTGCCTTGGTCCAGCCTTTTTGCTGGCTACCTCAGGCCCCCATAGCCCTGCTCCCACAGACATGTCCAAAACCTTCTCAGGTCTGCCTCACTCCTCTCTCCCTCCAGATCCAGTGGTGGATGTTGAGGAAAACACTTCTGGTTCACCTGCCCAAATGCACCCCAGGGTGCTCTCATCAGAGCTCTGAGTGAGCCACCCAGATACCACATCAGACTTTGCAGTGGTGAGGTGGGAAATCACTGCTCATTATTCAATGTTGTGAGCAAAGGCTGAGCTCAAAGCTCGTTGCTCGTGTCCTTGCATCCCCAGGGCAAGGCTGCCATCCTATCTGTGCTGGACCCAGACAGACCCTAGAGAGACCTCACATGAAAACATGCAGTCATCCAGGTCTCAGGATGCAAGGTGTTCCAGAGCCTTTCACTCATACCTGATGGCAGTAGCGAGAATACCTGTGAGAGGTGTGACCAAGTAGATGATCTGCAAAGCTTGGTGGCAGAGCTTTGAGAGGAAGTGGACAAGCTAAGGAGCATCAAGGATTCTGAGAAAGAGATAAGACTGGTGGAACCATGCTCTACCCTCCCTGAGAGAGAAAGAGGAACATCAATCAGAAAAAGACTTCCCCCGAAACCTGAGGTGCCCTTCCAGAACCGCTTCACACCACAGCAGAGTCAAGAGGAAAGACCCGTTGCATCAGGAGAGGCACTGGAGCTGAGTAAGGCAACCCGATCTGCTCCACGTATAACAACCAGCACAACTAAGAAAAGGTGACGGGTGATAGTAATAGGTGACTCTCTCCTGAAAGGTACGGAGACACGTGTTTGCTGACCTGATGCACTGTCTAGAGAGGTGTGCTGCTTACCGGGGACTCGTATCAGGGACATCACCACGAGACTACCAAGCCTCCTACAGTCCTCTGACTATTATCCACTGCAATTGTTTCACGTGGGCAGCAGCAATACAGCCAGGAGCAATGTGAGGAATATCAAGAAGGACTATAGAGCCCTGGGAGCAGCAGTCAGGGACTCTGGGGTGCAGGTCGTTTTTTCATCAATCCTCCTAGTCAAAGAGAAGGGGGTTGAAAGGGACACTCGAATCTGGCAAAAACAACAAATGGTTGCAGGACTGGTGCCACAGCCAGGGGTTTGGCTTCTGAGACCATGGGACTCACTTTGAGAAACCTGGGCTTCTGGGGCCTGATGAGGTCCACTTCTCACAGAAGGGGGAGAGCATCCTTGGTCAGAGGCTTGCCAAGCTCATGAAGAGGGCTTTAAACCAGAGTTGCCAGGGGAGGAGAACCTTAATCCATCCCACTCCTATCAGACTGATGCCAATGCCAGGGAGGTCAGGGGCAGGTAATGTTACAGTGGGTGATGTTACAGCCTGGGAGGAATACAGAGTAATTGTCCAAGAAGGCAGGAATCAGGTTAGGAAAACTAAAGCCCAGGTAGAGTTAAATCTGGCCAGGGATGTCAAGAAAAACAAGAAAAGCTTCTACAGGTATGTCGGTGATAAAAGGAAGCCTAGGGAAACTGTGGGGCCATTCAGGACGGAAACAGGAGACCTGGTCACCAAGAATATGGAGAACGCTGAGGTGTTCAACAATTTTTTTGCCTCGATCTTCACCAGCAAGTGCTCCGGTCACACTGTCCAAGTCATAGAAGGCAAAGGCAGGGACGGGGAGAATAAGGAACTGTCCCCTGTAGGAGAAGACCAGGTTCAAGACCGTCTAAAGAACCTGAAGGTGCACAAGTCCATGGGACCTGATGAGATTAATCTGCAGATCCTGAGGAAACTGGTGGATGAAGCTGCCAAGCCAATAGCCATCATATCTGAGAAGTCGTGGCAGTCTGGTGAAGTTTCCACTGACTGGGAAGGGGGAAACACAACCCCCATTTTTAGAAAGGGGAGAAAGGAAGACTCGGAGAACTACAGGCTGGTCAGTCTCACCTGTGTGCCCAGCAAGATCGTGGAGCAGATCCTCCTGGAAACNAACCACCTGTCACCTGTGTGCCCAGCAAGATCATGGAGCAGATCCTCCTGGAAACTATGGTAAGGCACATGGAAAATAAGGAAGTGATTGGTGACAGCCAACATGGCTTCACTAGGGGCAAATTGTTCCTGGCAAATTTGATGGCCTTCTATGATGACGTTACAGTGTTGATGTATAAGGGCAGAGCAACTGATGTCACCTGCCTGGACTTGTGCAAATCATCTGACACTGTCCCACACGACATCCTTGTCTCTAAATTGGAAAGACTTGGATATGACGGATGGACGACACAGTGGATGAGAATTGGCTGGATGGTCACACTCAAGGGCTCAATGTCCAAGTGGTGACCAGTGACAAGCGGCATTCTTCAGGGGTTGGTACTGGGACTGGTGTTGTTTAACATCTTTGTCGGTGACATGGACAGTGGGATTGAGTGCACCCTCAGCAAGTTTGCCAACGACATCAAGCTGTGTGGTGCGGTCGACATGCTGGAGGGAAGGGATGCCATCCAGAGGGACCTGGACAGGCTGGAGAGGTGGGCCCATGCAAACCTCATGAAGTTCAACAAGGCCAAGTGCAAGGTCCTGCACGTGCGTCAGGGCAATTGGAAGCACAAATCCAGGCTGGGCAGAGAATGAATTGAGAGCAGCCCTGAGGAGAAGGACTCAGGGGTGTTGGTTGATGAGAAGCTGGACGTGACCCAGCAATGTGCACTTGCAGTCCAGAAGGACAACCATGTCCTGGGCTGCATCAAAAGCAGCATGGCCAGCAGGGCGAGGGAGCTGATTCTGCCCCTCTACTCTGCTCTCATGAGACCCCACCTGGAGTACTGCGTCCAGCTCTGGGGCCCCCAACATAAGAAGGACATGGACCTGTTGGAGCGAGTCCAGAGGAGGGCTACGAAGATGATCAGAGGGCTGGAACACCTCTCCTACGAGGACAGGCTGAGAGAGCTGCGGTTGTTCAGCCCGGAGAAGAGAAGGCTCCAGGGAGACCTTATTGTGGCCCTCCAGTAGCTAAAGGGGGCCCACAGGAAAGGTGGGAGGGACTCTTCACCAAGGAGTGTAGTGAGAGAATGGGGCATAATGGTTTCAAACTGAAAGAGGGTAATTTGGGTTAGATATTAGGAAGAAATTCTTTACTGTGAGGGTGATGACACACTGCCACAGGTTGCCCGGTAAAGTTGCGTATGTCCCATCTCTGGAAGTGTTCAAGACCAAGTTGGACAGTGCTTCGAGCAACCTGGTCTAGTGGAAAGTGTCCCTGCCCATGGCAGGCAAGCTGGAAGTACATGATCCTTAAGGTCCCTTCCAACTCTAACCATTCTGTCATTCTATGAAAAAAACCAAGATCAATGGGATCCTGTATCCTCCCCTCACCAGGCAGAAAGCAGTAACTTAAAGGAAAGGAGTGAATGGAGGCAAGTCCATGCTCAGGGCGGCAAGCGAACTGCCTCCTTTCCCACCTCGCTTTCCCAGGTGCTTCTGTACAACACGTATGAGGCTCTGGATGTGGAAGGTCAGTTAGCTGATGACGTGGTTGACAGTCCATCTACACCAGAGGTGTTAGTGAGGTCAGAAAGGCCTACCCCCTGAATCACAACCACCTCCACGAGGAAGAAAAGATGGGTTGTAGTTGTAGGTGACTGCCTTATGAGGGGAACAAAGGGTCCAATATGCCAGACAGACCCTCCTCTTAGGGAAGGCTGTTGCCTCCCTGGGTCCCGGGTTAAGGACATCACTAGGAAACTTCCTAGCCTGGTACGACCCTTGGACTATTACCCATTACTGCTCTTCCATGTGGGTGGCGATGAAGCTGTAACACATAGTTCAAGGGCAATCAAAAGACACTTCAGGGCCTTGGGATGGGTAGCAAGGGAGTCTGGAGCACAGGTTGTTTTTTCCTCTATCCTTCCAGTTGTGGGCAGTGACATTGGAAGAAACAGATGAACCCAGTCTTTTAATACATGGCTCCGTGGCTGGTGTCACCACAAGAATTTTGGATTTTTCCATAATGGAATGGTCTACACTGCACCAGGCCTGCTGGCATTGCATGGGATTCATCTTTCTCAAAGGGGCAAGAGTGTCTTTGCTCACGAGGTAGAGGGGCTCATTGACACAGCTTTAAACTAGACCTGAAGGGGGATGGGGATATCAGGCTTGCCCATGACAAGCCATGGGATGACACACCACATTTGAGGGACGGGGTGCTAGCGAGGGGCCTCAGCCTCTTGCCCTGCAACATGCTGGCTACACTGAAGAACACTTGAAGTCTTACAGAGATGAGCCAGGGACTCCTGAGGTCATAGGAGCCAACAGGGAAACTCCAGTGAAACACCTCAAAGGAACTAACGGGTGTTCCTCTAAGAAGGTGACACGGCCAACAGCCCAGCAGAAGTGCCTCTACACCCATGCACACAGGGTGGGCAATAAACAGGAGGAGCTGGAAGCCACCGTGCTGCTAGAAAGCTACAACCTAGTTGCCATTACTGAAAGCTGGTGGGACGAATCCCATGACTGGAGTGCAGCTACCAATGGCTACAGGCTCTTCAAAAGGGACAGGTGGGAAAGGAGGCGTGGAGGGGTTGCCCTCGATGTCAAGAGGATAGATTGTGAAGAGCTGCCTCTGAAGAATAGCCACAAGCAGGTTGAAAGCTTACAGGTAAGAACTAGAGACCGAGGCAACAGGGGGAACTTTGTGTTTGGTGTCTACTACATTTCGCGCGATCAAGGGGAGTCTATTGACGAAGGCTTCTTACTCCAGCTACAGCAGGCTTTGCATTCACAGGCTCTTGTCCTGCTGGGGGACTTCAACCGTCCCAACATCTGCTGGAAAGGTAGCACACTGAGCTGTAGGCAATGCAGGAGACTCCTGGAGTGCATCGAGGATAACTTCTTAAGCCAGGTAATAGACAGTCCTACCAGAGGGGATGCAATACTGGACCTGATGCTCACCAGTGCAAGTGAGCTCATCGGTGATGTCAAGATTGGAGGCAGCCTGGGCTGCAGTGATCATGCACTGGTGCAGTTTTACTGTCCTGAGGGGTATGGGATGGGTGATGAGCAAAGCTATGGATGTCATCTGTCTGGACTTCTGTAAGGCCTTTGACATGATCCCCCACAACGTCCTTCTCTCTAAATTGGGGAGATATGGGTATGGTGGATGGACTGTTAGATGGATAAGGAATTGGCTATGTCCAAAGAGTTACAGCCAATGGCTCAGTGTCCAAGTGGAATCCGCTAATGAGTGGTGTCCTTCAGGGGTCCGTACTGGGATCAACGCTATTTAATATCTTCATCAGTGGCAGAGATAATGGGATTGAGTGCATTCTCAGCAAGTTTGCAGACAATGCCAAGCTGAGTGGTGCACTTGATTCACTCAGGGAAGGGATGCGGTTCAGAAGGACTGTTAAAGGAGAAGTCACTGCCTGAGCATTCCCACACCATCCAAGGAGTCACACATACGCCACCCGAGTCTGTCACTCCTTGGTGGTCCCTTCACGGTGGGTGACACCAGAGATTTTTTGTCTGTGGTTTTCCAACATGTTATTGGATTCTTTTTCTGTGTCTAGGTCAGTCGGCCACTGGCTGCTCTTATCTTGTTGATTTTCAGTCTCTGCTGACGGTTGTTGCCTCCTTATCTTCTGGTTTACGCTGGTAGAACATGGGAAACGGAAAAGCCCCAAACTTGGGGAAAACACTACCGAAACATCAGTGTGTTATCGATATTTTCCTCATACTAAAAGACTAAACACAGCACTATACCAGCTGCTAGGAAAATTACTAAGAAAATTAACTGTATTGTGGCCTAAAGACTTCAGCAAATCCAGGTACTCATGCTAAGTAAAGCTAAGCAAACATCATACATCACACCATAGTACAACCCTGAGTAATTTATTCTAATTAAAACTTACTTATTTAAGCTAAACAACTAATATGTCTCGACAAGGACCCAGACAAGCTCAAAAAGTGGGCCTATGTGAACCTCATGATGTTCAACAAGGCCAAGTGCAATGTCCTGCATGTGGGTTGGGGAAACCCCCAGTATCAATACAGGCTGGGGGATGAAGGGATTGAGAGCAGCCTTGCAGAGAAGGACTTGGGGCAGACGAAAAATTGGGTGTGAGTTGTCAATGTGTGCTCGCAGCCCAGAAAGTCACCCGTGTCCTGGGCTGTATCAAAAGCAGCATGGCCAGCAGGGCGAGGGAGCTGATTCTGCCCCTCTACTCTGCTCTCATGAGACCCCACCTGGAGTACTGCGTCCAGCTCTGGGCCCCCCTACATAAGAAGGACATGGACCTGTTGGAGCGAGTCCAGAGGAGGGCTATGAAGATGATCAGAGGGCTGGAGCACTTCTCCTGTGAAGACAGGCTGATTGTTCAGCCCGGAGAAGAGAAGGCTCCAGGGAGACCTTATTGCAGCCTTTCAATAGGGGTGAAGCTGAGCCAGAGAAAAGGAAGGGAGGGAAGGATGTGTTAACTTATCATTGTTTCTCACTTTCCAACTCTATTTAAATTGGCAATAAGTTAAATTCCTTTTCACCTGGTCGAGTGTTTTCTGCCCAGGACAGTGATTGATCCGTGATCTCCCCATCTTTGTCTCAACCCACGAGCTTTTCCAGCCATCCTCCTGACCCTGAAGGAGGTGATTGAGAGCGTGGCTGCCAGCCACAGGTCATCCCACCACAGCTGTGTTCAGCCAAGACTTCACTGCTTTTTGACAGAGCAATCAACAACAAACCGGGTCTCCTGTGTGCCTTGATCCAACCTTTTTGCTGGCTGCCTCAGGCCCCTGTAGCCCTGCTCCCACAGGTATCTCCAAAACCTTCTCAGGTCTGCCTCACTCCTCTCTCCCTCCAGATCCAGTGGTGGATGTTGAGGAAAACACCCCTGGTTCACCTGCCCAAGCCCACCCTAGGGTGCTCTCATCATGCATCACTTTTGCCTTGAAATGTCTCTACTTATTAGGTTGAACTCACCCATCCACAACAATCCTGCTGTTGATTCCCACTGATAGACCTTCCAGATTTGACAAGCTCCTGAACCAGCCAGATGTGGGGTTTTTCCTTGTCTCCTCCAAACCTTTTCTGCTACACCGCTCTGAGCTCCACTTTCTCAGTGCCTTCTAGGATGGACTATGCCTTGAGATGGACAGTGCACACAGGCCTGTGGGTAAGAGGGTCTTCCTGCAGCTGGATGGAGAAGACTTATTCCTGTCCCTGGCTAGGTCAGGCAGGGTCTTTGGCTATGGGAGGGAACTCCCTGGCTGCTCCTCGTTTTGGGCCATAACCTCAAGGCTGGCTTTCTCACACTGCCCCAGCCTCCTGTTGCTGCAGACATCACCACCAAGCTCTTCTCTGAGCTCCTTTCCAACTCACACACTGTTGCACGGCCTCAAGCCTGCATCAGTCCTGGCTCCCTGTGCTGTTGCGCCTCTCCTGGGCAGCTCCTCTTTCAACTCTGTGGTTTATACAGCCTGTCTTTGTTTCCGTGGACTGAGAAGCATAATTGCAATATGGTCCAACACAATCACTCTTCTGGGAACGGGTGCTGTCACCCAGGGTTCTCTCTTCACCATCTGGATGGGAACAGTCGGCCCAGAGCTCCATGGCAGATCCTTTCCCAGGAACCACCACCATCAGCACCACGTGACAGTGCTTGGTGTATCTGTCTGCATTAACTCAAGTAGAGTAGCAATACTGAGGAGTTTCTGGAAGCTAGGTCTCTCCTAAGATCCATTCAGGAACATCAGTACATCAAGTCCAGCTGTCTCACATACAGGTGTTGTGAGATTAATGGGGTAAAGTCTTCTGGCACACTTGCAGCAAGAGGAGAAGCCGCACTAAGTCATGTCCTCCCTGTTTCCTTGGTGGTTCCCTGTGCTTTGGAAACCAGGCTTTTTTGTCCCTGTGCAGCCAGCAAAGGTGCAAAAACCCAGGAGAATGGCCACAGCCAGCACTCACTGAGTAATTTCCTCATAAAATCCCAGCATTAGATGTAGACAACCCCACTGCCTTTCTTTGCCATATGAAAGAAGTAAAAACAAGGAAAGAAAACAGCCAACCTGTGAAAACGCAGATGGTGCAAAAGGCTTCCTATTGCAGCTGCTATGAGTATTTATCTTTTCCCCTATCCTGAAGTGCACTGGGGTCTAGCAATCTGTGTTTGGTCTCTTCCTCCTTAGAAAGTCATAATTTCTTGAGATTTGTTGTCTTAGTGTGTAGCATGCACTAGTAAAAGGCTGAAGAAATACCAAAAGCCATCACAGTCAGTCATATGCCAAGCTCTTACACTGTCTAGTACGTGAGCTGCTAGTTCAACTGATGCCTTACGTCATGGGGAACCACACAGCAGAGTTCAAATGAGAGAAGGTTTCCAAGGGACTGTCAAGTCACACAGCAACTCATGAATCCAATCTTGGCATGGAATGATCAACAGGAGGTGATGAGCTCCAGCTCCGTGAGACCACTCACTGCGCTTCCAAGGGCACATCACATGTGGGATGCACATACCCTGCATACACCACTCTAGCGCTTGCAGCAGCACTAAGTCTCACAAAACCATCTCAACACATCTTAGATGCTTTCTAATACAGATTTCCTGCTATAGCATACAGCAGATGTGTACATTTTTGTCCATAATATGTAAGCCAGCAAGCAACATACCTTCCTCTCAGTTGGGCTGAAGCCCCGAGGCAGTTGATTTGATTATCATAAACATGATTGGTGGGCTGTTTCCTGAAGATTTGGCTTGATCATCAATGAACTAACAGGACTAAGACCTTTGGACTGAAGAGGGAAAAACCCAAACCACCTACAATCTGCAATCAGTTTTGCTTCTGATAGGGAAGAACATTGAGGGCTCAAAACCATACACAAGACCACAAGGGAAGGAGAAGTAGCTGTGGTTTTTGAGGATCAGGCTTTGTGGAAAGCACTGCTAACATTTCCACCACATTTCCCCCCACAGTAAAGTCTATTTCTGTGTCAGACCTCACAAATAACAGAAATATTTGAGGCTTATCCCCCTCCCTACCCCATGTCCTTGAGGGAGCCCGGTGTGGGGTGTACCTATAGATCATCAGACATGGCCATGGTTGTGGGGGTGGGCTGAGGCCAAGCGGGGATGTCATCCTGCAGGCGGTGGGTCAGGATCAGGCCCGGGGAGGGCAACCCAATCAGATCCAGCCCTGAAATGGCCAGGCAGCACCAGTGTGTAATCCCATGTGATCTGCTCATTTCTGCTCCCATCCCAGGGCCATCTTCAGCGTGTCCCATGCTGGCTCTGCGACAGGGAACCTGGCTAAACCCAGGAGGTAGGAATTGTAAGGTCTGGAGCAGGATCTCAGCCCAGACTAGCTTCCCCCCAAATTCTGCTGCCTGAAGGTGCTGCTTTCAGGGCAGGCTCTCTGCACCAAGATCAATTCTTCTGACCTGCTCTTTCTGCCCCCATGTTTCATACCTACATCACCCCATGCGCCCTCTGGCAGGGGTGGCATATTGTGCCTGTGGTGTCTCTCACTGCCTGAGTGGGGCAGCCCTCTGTCTCCTAGACAAACCTTCTGCCCTGCACCTCCTTCATTGCACAAGCCTCTCTACAGCGGTCCTGTTCAAATGCTCCTCCCAGCCCCATGTGCTGGCCCCACACGTCACAGCTCTCTGTCATAGGCAGCTGATGGAGCACATGTGTTTGGTGGAGTCATGAGTCTCTCCTTCCATACACAGGTCTTAAATAAAGGGCTTGGCATTTCCCCTTTTCAGATCTGAGCCTGCACAGCTTCCAGAGGAAAGCAAATCCTGAGGAGCCGCCTATACCACCCAGGGTAGCTGGGAACAGAGAAGTGCCCAAAATATCCTGAGCCCGGAAGGAACCAGATGAATAGGGAAGAAAAAGCCAAGCAGCTGTTTCCCCGGTGAAATGGAGCCACTGGCCTGGTGGATGGGGGAGGTGGTGCTAGCTGGTCTTCTGGGAGCTGCGCAGCCCCATCATCCTGCCTGGTGCTGCACCAATGGTGCCTTGGAGGAGGCATCGCTGCTGCCAGGGGGACCCTGAGCTGGCACAGCTCCCACCCGACCCATCCCAGGATGTCTGTCCATGTCCTGGATGTGCGGTTGCCATCAGCAGAGCGCTGTGCCTCCCCAGACCAGCTTCCCTCATACATGGGACACCAGAAAGCCGAGGTCTGGGCCCCTGCTCACCCCTTTCCTCAGTGTGTGGCCCTGCAGAAACCCCTGGAAGCCTACTGGCTTCTCCCAGCCTTCAGCCTCTGACCAAGGCTTGCTGTGGCATGATGCTGTTCCCCATAAAGGCTGGGCAGGTGGAGGAGAAGGAGGGAGGAGGGCATTGCATCCTGGTAAGTCAGTGCGAGCGGTGGGAATGGCACAGTGCCCAGAGAGCAGCTGCCCTTTGTTGTATAAATACGTGCATAAAGTCACGTGCATCTCCAGCCCAGGATCAAGCCAAGGGGAAGATCCTGAGCAAAGATCTACAGCAGTGCCACAGCTGACCCGGGGGCAAAGGGAAGGTCCCATCTCAGGCAACCACCTCCCATGGGGAACCCCAACTTAGCCTGGCCCACTTCCCCTTGGCCAACCGAAATCGTGGTGCAGAGCCCAGGGCTGTGAAACAAGCAGGCTGGGGAGGCAGGTTTCCAGGCAGGAGGCGGTGGGGAGGGAGAGTGGATGCTGCTTCACCCCTGCCATGGGGGAACTCAAGTGTCTGGAAGGCATCAGGAGGAGGATATCAGCTTTCCTCTGGGAAGCCTGGAGAGACAATACCTGTAGTGGCCCTTCTTCATGAGACTCCAGGCTACAGGGCATCCACACAAATGCTCCTGAACGTCCCATAAAAATGAAGAAAGGACACGCCGTGCATCATGGTGTGACTTACGTGCCAGGTGCTGGACTGGTGGTGACACACTTGGCTCACCCGCGGCCTGCAGCACCTGGTCGCTCCTGGCTGTAATTACCCCAGGAGACCAGTTTGTCCAGTGCTGGCGCAATCAGCCACTGCAGAACAAGGGCTCAGCAGGGTGGGGTGACCAGCCACCCATGACACAGGTGGACAGAAATTAGGCCACAGTAATCAAAGGTATTAATGTGTTGTGGTGGCATGCAGGTGCTGCCTGGGAACAGGGCTCCAGCGTGCAGGGCACAGCAGGATCAAAGCCCTGCCCCATTCATCTCAGCTCTACCTTTCACTGCAGCTGGCAGAGATGCCAGGTCAAGGCAGCAGCGCTGCCACCACTTGTCCTGGGTCAAGTATCACCTGCATCTGCTGCTGCCGGCCTGGGACCATCAGCCTCACATCTTTGCCACTAACATAGATGAGTAGCACCCATTCTCCTTCTTTTTTTACCCACTGTGGGGTACAAGGCCGCTGTGTGTGGACAGCCCTGCTCCCTGTTGTGTTGTAGTGATGTCCCCCTGTAGAACAACACACACCTCCTTTCCTTGCCTTTGTCTTCGTGGCAGACCCTGGCACACCTTGTCTGCGCCAATACCCATCCACGTACACCAGGGTGCGGGAAGGCTTTTCTGCCCAAGCCCCATGGATCGTGCTGATGCAGGTCAGGGTGCCTTGACTCATGGGAGAGGGCAGGACATGAGAAAGGCTTGCAGCGCTGCTCATGCAGCTTGCTAAGCCTAATGAGATTTTCAACAGCCGGGAGAAGAGCTGTGATTGAATCGGCTGCAAGCAGCAGCACGACAGCGACTTCCACGCTGAACACAGCGCAGCTGCCTTCCCTCCCCACACCGGGACATGCTCCAGCCTGCGCTGCCTCAGCCTGCCCTGCCTGGACAGGGGCTGGACAGGGCACGAGGATGAGGGAAGGGGCTGTGAAGTGCCCCCAGTCACAGGGGGCTTCCCATCTTCCTGGTGCACAGAAAGCTGACGCTCTGCTTTGCAGCCCCCCCAATACCTGGGCAGAGCATCACTGTCCACGCATGGCCATGGCATCTGTGACCTCCAGGTGAAAGGCTCCCATGGACATCCAGAGCCCAGCACCATCACCCTGCTCCTCTGTGCCCCAGCACAGAGAGGGGAAGCTGAAGGGGAAGGGAGCAGTCACAGGAGGCCAAGCATGAAACTCAACTCTCCTCTCTGCCTGGACGCGGCCGTGTCCATGTTTCCTCCTGGGAATGGTCCTGGCCCATGACCTCCCTTGAACCCGCCCTATTTAGCACTCGCTAAAACTGTGTCAGCAAACCAGCCAGGTGATGTGGACAATTACAGGGTGTCATGGTTTCAGTTGGGATAGAGTTAATTTTATTACTAGCAGCTGGTATAGCGCTATGTTTTTGATTTCGGATGGGAATAGTGTGATAGCACACTGGTCTTTTTGATTGTTGCTAAGCAATCAAGGCTTTTTCTGCTCCTCACACCACCCCACCATCGAGCAGACTGGGAGGGCATAAAAAGCTGGGAGGAGACACAGCTGGGACAGCTGACCCCAACTGACCAAAGGGGTATTCCATGCCATGTGATGTCATGCTCAGTATATAAAGCTGAGGGAAGAAGGAAGGGGACAGACCTTCAGAGTAGTGTCATTCGTCTTCCCGAGTAACCATTACGTGTGATGGAGCCCTGCTTTCCATGGGATGGCTGGACACTTGCCCGCCGATGGGGAGCACTCAATGAATTCCTTGTTTTGCTTTTCTTGTGTGCACAAGTTTTGCTCTACATAATGAACTGTCTTTATCTCAACCCACGAGTTTTTTCTCTCCTCTACTCTTCCAATTCTCTCCTCCATCCGAACCGGGGCAGGGGGGAGTGAGCGAGCGGCTGCATGGTTCTAGCTGTCAGCTGGGGTTAAACTACGACACAGGGCCACGCTCAGGATGAGGAGTTACTCAGAAAGGTGTAGCCTCAGTGACTGCTGGCTCGATGGTGGAGAGTCCCTTGCAGCACCTACCTCTTGCTCAGGCATCTGGGAGAATGAGCAGGGCTCCACAGTCTCTGCTTGTGGGCAGGAGAACAGAAGAGGCTGGGAGCATCTCTCTCACCCATGCTGCTGTGGCCAGGGTGGGATGTGCCCTTCCTGAACAGAAGCCCAGAGCTCACAGGGCTTCAGGTTCTCCAGCCTGATGCATTGCCTTCCTCTAGAAGGTTTCCCTTTGTCAGCTCTGGGATGGGGAAGCAAGCCAGGGCAAGGCTGAGGATGTTGGTTCGTTAATGTAGAGTCTCGGGAGGGCACTGTGCACATGGGTTTGTTCTGTGGGGTCTCTGGCAGGCGCTGTGCTGAGCTATGCATGCCCTCACCGGCCTTTCTCTCCACATTGCTGTGCTTTTTCTGAGTTCCTCCCTGTAGCAACACCAAGCCGTGCAGATCAAAGAGCAGCAATGAACCACAGGTGAAGGCTCTTCCCCAAAGACATAGGCCAAGACCCACTGAGCACTCTCAGCCCTGCTCCCTGCCCTGCTCTCCTGCAACTGGTGCTGTGGGCCACAGGGCTGCTCCCACAAGCTCAGCCGAGGCCAGTCCTGGGCCTGCTCTGATGTGGTCCCGCTCAGCCCACCACTGCAGCCAGACCAGGTTCCTGGCATCCCTGCTCCTGTCTTACATCTGGCAGAACCACAAGCACTTCAGGGACGCTGCACTGTGGCTGGGGAGTATTACTAATAGCCTGGCATGGGGCAGGAGGTGGAGCAAGGCTGGCACAGCCTCCTGGGATGAGTGTGGAGCTGCTGAGAGCCCCATTGCCCAGGGCCAGGTCAAGAGGGCAAGGAGCAGCCCTGTTACCTGCTGGGCAGCCTTGGAGGATGGGAGCATGGCAGGTATTGGGAGATAAGCTGTGCAGGCTGGCTCAGGACCAGGGTGGGAGATCACAGAATCACAGAATCATAGAATCATAGAATGGTTTTGGTTGGAAGGGACCTTGAAGATAATTGAGTTTCTACCCCCCTGCCATGGGCAGGGACACCTCCCACTAGACCAGGTTGCTCAAAGCCCCATCCAGCCTGGCCTTCAACACCTCCAGGGATGGAGCTTCCAGAACTTCTCTGGGCAACCTGTTCCAGTGCCTCACCACCCTCAAAGTGAAAAATTTCTTCCTAATATCTAATCTAAATCTGTCCTCTTCCAGTTTGAAGCCATTCCCCCTCATCCTATCACTACATGCCTTAGTAAAAAGTTCCTCTCCAGCCTTCTTGTAAGCCCCCTTCAGATACTGGAAAGCTGCTATAAGGTCTCCCCGGAGCCTTCTCTTCTCCAGGCTGAACAACCCCAACTCTCTCAGCCTGTCTTCATAGCAGAGGTGCTCCAGCCCTCAGAGCATCTTCATGGCCCTCCTCTGGACCCACTCCAACAGGTCGATGTCTTTCCTATGTTGGGGACTCCAGAGTTGGACACAGTACTCCAGGTGGGGTGTCACCAGAGTAGAGTAGAGGGGCAGAATCATCAGAGATGCTGGAGGTGGTAGCATTGCCTCTACCTCTTTGGCATAAGGTGACCAGCACCTGGTGACCAGTGAAGCTCTCTGCAGTACTGGTTCACTGCAAAGATGTAGTTGTGCTCACATGGCTGCATGTCGAGTCACTGTGGGTTGCAGGTGGTGCTGGCAGGGCCGGAGCTGCCTGTCCTCCTTTTCAGAAGTGGTGGTTGTTATGGGTTTGCTTTATCAGCGTTCTCAGTGTTTTCAAATTCACAGGGCTTCCAACAGGTACGTACTCAGCTGCCCTCAGGCATCGGCTGCTAAGTCCCCTGCCGCTGTGTGGACACACTGGCAGGGGCATCAGGGCTTATTTGAGGAAAAGCAGAGCAGGGAGCTGAAATCACTGCCCAACACTAAGAGATGGGGATGGGATGCGGATGCTCCCTCCACAGATGTCATGGTACCGGCACCCAGGCATGGAAAGCATTGACAGGAGATAACAGGAGGCAGTAAGCAAATGCTGCCAGGTGCTGTGCTGACTCTGCTTGTAGAAAAATAATGACACAACAAATATCTGCAGCCCTCCCACTTGCATACAGCCCCGCATCAGCCTTCAACCCAGAGCGCCAGGGAGGGAAAGGGGGTGGGCAGCAATGTGCCTGAACAGCAGGGACCTTATCAGTCCCTGCTCGCAGCTGGACGTGTGCTGCTGCAGCTTGCAGCAATGGTGCTGCGAGTGGAGTGTGCACGGCTCAGCAGCACGCAGTGCGCTGGGAAATGTAGTCCTGCTGCATCACCTGTAATGTGTGCTGTTGGGCATAACCAGACTGCACAGGAACTACTGGGGCTGGAACCTTCTCCCATATACTCTGGATTCCTCGCACTGACCAGGCCTCCTAGCGGGTTGCAACAGACCCTGCTGTGTCCCCATCAGCTGTTTCCTATGGGGCAGAAGAGGGAGATGTTTGTCAGGGACTGGCCCTCTCATAAACAGGGAGCTGGGGAAGATGCAGGACACAAGGCAGGTGTGGAGATCTGCTGGATGACGTGTGGTAATTTGGGAAAAGAGCTGAGGTTGTCAGGGAACAGGAGTGAGAGGACACCGGGGACCAAGAGGCTGCATCCACATTCTGGGAGAAAGCTCCAAAGGGTGTAAGTCATTTGAGTCAGTCGATGCTCCTTGTCCTGCTCCCCTCTGGGTCTACACAGCCCCTCCAGGCTGGAAAACCCTCCTGAAACCAAGCCTTGTGCCTGCTCTGGCACAGCTTCACACACTCACTCCCCGCAGCTGTTCCTGGACCCCCTGCAACAGCAGCCACTGATTTTCCTGAGTGTTTGCAGAGAAGAAACCCCAGGTATGGATGGACTCTTGCACATGGTGCAGAGGAGGGGACTGCTCCAGCTCTGGCTGCAGGGCTGTGAGCAGGGCAAGCCTTTGGTCAGGGTGGGTTACTGTTGGCTGATCCCAACCAGAGCTGTGCTGCAAGGACCTGGTGCCGCAGGTGCTGGTGTGGAATAGAGGGGGGGTGCAGCGACCACCAGGCTTTCTGCGTGGAAGCCCCCCTGCATCCCTCACTGCCCTGCAGGCAGCCTGGCCACCCCATGGCCGTGGTGTGCCCTGATCCTTACAGGACACCCCCAGCCCCTGCACCTCTTCAGGACCAGCCTCCCTGGGCTGTTTGAAGGCTCTTGCCCCCACTCTGCCTGGGTGATGCACCATCCCAGAAGGCAGGGAGATGTTTGCTAATCCCGGAGCCTTCTCCCCATGAGAGGGGGAGGGTGCAGAGTGCAGACGGAGAAGGGCAAAGAGGACAAAGCCCCCCTCTTCTCCCCCCTGCAGCTCCACGAGAGCAGAGCACAGACAGGGAGACCTTTCTGCTCTTGCCCACCAGGGCTTGAGAAGCTTTAATTCAGGGTTTGTAGCAGGCTCAGCCCAGCCTGGCTTTGCGCCTAGCTGCCCAGAGTGTACCTGCCTGCACCACGGGAGGGATTCAGGGCACTAGGGACATTTAGCCATGTCTCAGCCCAACGCTAGTGTGCCAGGCAGGAACAGACCGTGATGGAAATAGCACAGTAGAGTTATCAGCGCTGATGAGAGAAGGGACAGTAAATCCTGCAGCAGCAATTTCCACAGCCAGGGCCGTCTCCAGGGCTTTAATTTATCTGTTACAACTTAATTGGATGTAAACTCAGTCACTTGTAAGCAGCAGCAGCCCTGAACAGGCAGTGGTCCTGAGCTTCTCTTCGCAAGATGCCTCACCAGGACTCCCCATCTCTGCTGCGGTGCCTTGACCCTCAGGGGACCACTACTCACATCCACTCAAGGGAAAGGGAGAGGCAACATTCACTCTACTTCTGTCCCCAGCTGAGCAGGTTTTGATCCTCTGAGTGGCTCCCTAGACCACTGAGGAGCCGGTCACTGGGCTGTGCATGCAGCAGGGTGCTCAGGTTTTGGGTACCAGGGCTGACCCTGGGCAGGCAACAAAGGCACCCACTGCCATCCAAACAGCTGCAGCTGGCCATCGTGGTGGAAGGGCAGAGCCTGCGGCCTTCCATCCCCACCCACAGACGCTGGTGTCTCCTGTCCATGCCCATCACAGGAGGCCCATGAAGCTGCTCCTGTCATTCTGTCAGGCTGTTGTCAGTGGGACAGATGCATGAGGCCCGGGAATGCAGCCTGTTGCACAGTGCGGTCCCCCACGGCTGCAGCAGCCTCCCTGGCACACGCCATCAATCACCAGGCTGGAGCAGCACTGGTGAGGGAAGGGATGGCTCAGACCCCACCAGGTAGGGACTGGTGGAGCCCTGTCCCCGGTCTCTGCCTCCCTACATGTAGGAAACTTGCCCTGCACAGACCCACTCCTTTCTGTGAAAGAGCAGAAGTACTACGCATTTACTGGGGGGGGGACAGGGTGCTGCTCCCACTAGAAAGAAATCAGAGGCTCAGTTCGCCTGCTCTAGCCCACAGAGTTGTTATCCCTCCTGGGACAAGGAAGAAAAGCCAGGGCTCGTGGTCCACGGTGTTTACACCGTGTTTGGTGGCACCTGGAGCCGAGCACTGGCCAAAAAATGCAACACCAGGAGACATTCCGCGTGGCTGCTCTTCCCGGCAGAGAATGTGGAGCCTGCTGTACCACACAGGGAAACAGCTGGAACAGAGCAGTCTCAGGGTGGCTGCGGCAGTGACAGGGCAGCACAGGAAGGTTGTGGCAGCACCCGGGGAGGTGGCTGGGGCAGGGTTGGGCCGGCACAGGCAGGTGAATGCCAAGGGGAGCAGCAGCAAAATGTCTGGGATGGAGCAAGGTCAGATCCAGCTGCAGGGAGCCCCTGGGCAGGAAGGTCAGGACAAATCAGCAGCGGAGCAGGGAGAAGTCCAGGGGGGGAGCAGGAAGCAGGAGGAAACCAGAGACAAGTGAAAGAGCTCAGGAAACAGAAAAGCGAAGGGGCGCAAGAGGCACTGGGCATACTGTAACCAAGAGGCTGCATTTCCCTGCTCCTGGGAGGACAGACCCCACAGGTCCAGACAGGAGTGGGTGCACAGGGAGAACCAGGGCCCCACATCCACAGCATCCATCCAGCCTAGTGATGGCTGTAAGGAGAGATACGAGCCTGTACCAGTGTGGCCCATCCTGGCAGCGGCTGCTTGGGGGGGGGGGGGGGGTTTGGACGCACAACCCTGTATGTGGTGGGGCTGGATCACATCCCCGCACCCTTGGCCCATCCACTCAGGGACTGGGTGCTATGAGGAGAAAGAGGGTCCCGCATCTACAAGGAGCATCCAGGCAGGGTCCAGAGGAGAATGGGAGTCCCACATCTACAAGGAGCATCCAGGCAAGGTCCAGGGGAGAACGAGAGTCCTACATCTATAAGGAGCATCTCAGGGTCCAGGGGAGAATGGGAGTCCTACACCTACAAGGAGCATCCAGGTGGGACCCAGGGGAGAAAGAGCGTCCTGTAGCTACAAGGAGCATCCAGGCAGGGTCCAGGGGAGAATGGGGAGTCCGACATCTACAAGGAGCACCCAGGCAGGGCCCGGAGTACCCCCCGGGGTGGGGGGGAGAAAGCTCTGTCCGGACGCGGCGGCGACGGGTCCCAAGGAGTTAAGGGTTGTCTCCGCCCCGGCTCCGCCCCGACGGTGCCAGCGCTCGGGGCGGCGGAGGCGCAGCGCCGGGCCGCGGCGGGGGTCGGGGCTGCCCGGGCCATGAGCACCGTG
>VUYV01000521.1:250266-286435 GCA_008711295.1 Anarhynchus alexandrinus
CGGGAGGGAAGGGGGGCGGTGGTGGTGTCTGGACCCCAACCCCGGCAGCTGGGCGAGGTCGGGGGGGTGATGGGTGTTGGTGGGAGGCGGTGCCGTGCGGCAGGGACCTTGGGGTGCCGGGGAGCCCCTTCCCCGCCGGGGATGTTGTTCCTCCATCGCTCCGTGCAGGGGGAGGGGAGCGCCGGCTCTGTTTACAAGCCCGGTGAGGCTGACCGCTCCGAAGCGCTGCGACGTGGGTCACAGCGGGGCCGTGAGGGGGAAAGAGGGGTCTGAGCACGGGTGGGGTGGCGAGCAGCCCACCCCTGGGGACCCCTCTCAAAAGCCTGGAGCCCCGACCCCACCAGGCCCGGGGTGTCCCTGTGGCAGGGGATGCAGGCAGTGCTGGCAGCTGTTTTGGGGTGATTTCCAGCGTTGCTGGGCCTGCTCCAGCCCGTGCTGGGCAGGGAGATGTGCAGGGTGCCCCACGGGAGCCTCCCGAAGGTGACCGGGTCTGGGAGAGGGGTTTCATGCTGCAGAGCAGCGCGGGGGAACGTCCCCGACTGGAAGCCCAGAGCTGCCTTTGTCCCCTGTCCTCTCTGGGACTGCCAGAGCAGGGACGCCCGTGTGTGGCCCACACCCTGGTTAGGGGTGTATGGGTGCTGGGGTGAGCTCAGGGTCCCAACAGTGTGGCAGAGGTGTGTGGTGACAGTACGTTGCCAGCCCACACAGCACTGTGCCCTGCCCTGCTGCCACCGCCGCCTCTCCACGTTCAAGGGGAGGTGTGTGTTGTTTTTGTCCTCAGCGTCACTTAAGGCACCACAGGCTGTTGGACGAGGACTGCCCTTAAGCCACGCTTCTAGTGGCTTTGCCCCCTTTGATAAGCAGCTTTGGGCTGGGCAGGACCCTCACCACCCTCCCAGCATGGTCGCTGGGGTCTCGGGCAGCGCTGTGCTGTCCCTCCTGTGCGGGACCATGCTCCCACATGCAGCACAACCGGGCATCCACATGCCAGCAGGACCCTGGGGTCCCTCTCCAGCCCCGGTGGCGTTCCCCCCTCAGCAGGGAGACCCCAAGACCCTGCTCCTCAGCACCTGGGGAGAGGTGTCCAGCGAGGGGCTGTGGCAGGCATGCAGAGGGGTCCCTCTGCTCCGTGCTCCCTCCTGCCCCTGCGGAGCAACGGCCTCTCCACTGGCCAGGTTCCTGCTATTGATCTCTGGCTTGGAGTGCGAGGCAGCACCTCGGAGCAGAGGGAGGCATTTAATAATGTCAGGCGTGGATACCGCTCTTTAATAATGGATGCTCCCGTGTCTTGGCCAGGCCACGGTCTCTCCTTGCCTCGCTGTTTCAATTTCCCTGGGCCCTGCGGGAGCCACAAAATGCTCCTTCTCCCACCCGTTGTTCGTGTTCTTACGGGTCCACTTCCATGCAGGATTTGGGGGAGCAGTGGAGGTTGGGGGGTGGGAGCAGGATCAGGCGGCAGGAGCCGACGTGTGGATGCCAGAGAGGAGGCAGGGGCAGGAGGGGTCCAGATGGGGCTTTGTGCTCGTGCAGTGGGTTGCATCCAAGATCTCAGCAGGATGGTGGGGCAGGCCCGGGATCTGAGCTGGGGTTTGGCTGCCTGAGCTTGCGAGGAGGATGGAGCTTGGCAGGGCAGCACAGGACCCGTTTTCCTCCCACCTCCCTTGTTCCTGCTGTTGCTTTGCATGACCGTGGGCCCTCACAGCTCCCTCCTCCGTGTGGCTGCTGGGTCCTGCTTCATTCCAGCCTTGGTGGGTGTGGGGGACAGGGAGGGGACCTGGACATCTCTGTCCCTACACAGGTTGCTCAGCCCTGGTGTACAGCCCAGCCAGGGTGCTGGGGTACCGGCATGGACATCTGACAGTGCGCCCAGTGTTAAAGCCGAAGGGCTCAGTGTGTCTGAGCCCTGGTGTGCTAAGCTTGCCTCTGGGTTGAGCCTTATCCTGCTCCAGCCGCTTCTCTTGGAAAAGCCATCCAGAGCAGACGGGAGACACCAGTGATGGAAAGCTGCCCTTTTTTCCTGGGGGTTGTTCCCTGCTGATCCCCTGCTGTGCTGCAGAGCATTTCCCTCTGGAACAGCTGGTCCCCTTTGCCTTTCCCTGTGCGATTTCAGAGGCACCAGGCCCACCCATTTTCTCGGGTACACGGACATTGCAGCGAGCAATATCCATCTCCAATAGACTGAGCAGATTGAGCTGGGTGTGTTTGTGCCAGACATTTTCTCCAGCCCTTAAACCACTGTTGCATCTCTCCCTTGTATCCCTCTCATACATTCCCATGTGTGGTCTGCAGCGGAGGTGGGGGCTACGGGCAGTATCCTGGCTTCACTCTCCTTGGGGGCTGTATTCGGAGGTCTTCACTCATCCAGCCCTGCACCTTATGCCCTGCTGTCACACGTCCTCTCCAAGATGCTTCTTCCCAGGGCACAGCCCTTCGGTGTGCTCATCCTGGCACCCCATTTCCAGGGTGCCAGGGTGGGAATTAGCGACTCACAGCACGGACAGAGCTTGGGAGAGGACTTCCTCACCACTGCCGCCCGCCCGTCTCTGCTCGCATCCCTGCCATCACGTGAGGTTTCGTATTTACTCCCAATTTACCAGTGCAACTAATGACACAACTCCCTCCCTCCCTCTTATCTGCTGCCTGCCCTTCATCGGTGGACCTTGCCTTGTTGTACCAAGGAGGGTGGAGCGGCATGACACAGATGGGAAAACTAAGGCAGGCGGGGAGGAAGTGAATTTGCCAAGGTCAGCCAGTGGCGTCGAGGCCGGGAGCAGTCCTGTCCCCTCTGTCGCTGCTCCGGAGCCCCGGGCACTGGAAAGGCATTGTGCTGACTAGCCAGGGACCTGCCGGCACCTCTCCTGTGCTGTCACGGGGCGTGCTCTGGGCTTGCGGGTGAGGGCTGGCCATGCCCCGCCACTGTGGTGCGATGCCGGTGCTGCCCCAGCTCCTGGTGTGCCCGTGGTGCTGCTCCTGGGAGCACGGGAGGTGAGGGCTGCTGATGCTCAAGCATCCATTGGTAGCGGGTGCTGCATGCCCTGCTCCTTCAGCTTCCCCAGAGGAAGTCTGTCTTGACCGATTCTGCCTTTTCCACACGACGAGCAGGTTTTCCAGTCCCACCCAGTAAAAGACCTGTTGCGCTACTGGGATTCCCGCGAGCTCAGACGCAGCAATCGCGAGTGGCTGTGGGATCACCGGCGGCGTTGCCAGCTCCCTTACCTGCCCTCCCGTCTTTCCCCTGCTGGGCTCTCCGGGGCGAGGGGAGCAGGATGATGTCCCTGCGTGACTGCGACTTGCCTGCGCCATGCCGGGGCGAGGGGACGCGCGCGGGGTGTTGGCTGTGTGCAAGCCTGTCCCCAGCGCAGGGTGAGGAGGGGGATGGCTGCTGAGACCCCCCGGGTGGGGGGGGTGGCGGGGAGGCTTCGCCCTGTGTCTAGACGGGAGCGCCGGCTGTGGGGAGGGAGCAGGCCGTCTGCTCGCTCTGATTAGCATGCTCTTTAAATAAGACTCTAATTTCCGCTGTTAAAAGAGCTCAGATCCCTTGTGCCCGGGCTGGGGCTGCAGCCAGCCCTGTCCCATCCCCCAGCCCCGCGCGCTGGCAACAGATGGGACGGGGACCGACACGCCACGGCACCCCGGCTCAGCCGCCGTACCCCCACGAAGCACCCAACGGAGTGACCCCGTTGTGGGGTGCTGGGGGGTGGGGGGATGGGCATCAGCAAGGGGCGAGGGCTTGCCTGGCTCCTGGGTGGTGGCCCAGCGGCTTGTGTTCCCCCCTGCACCCCGGCATGGCTGCCCGGCTGAGCTCAGCTCCGGGGAATGCGCCGGGATTCCTGGGCGCCATGCCAGAGCGCGGAGAGGCGAGGGGGAATGCCGTCGCGCCTGGGGAGGTTCTCCTGCCTGGTACCTTCAGTGTAGGGAAGGGAAGCCCCCTTAGCAAGGGGCTCTGTCCCATCTGGGGTCGTGGCTTGCTCCCTCCTCTGCTACGCCTGCTTCTGGAGGGTGGCCCCGGGATTCTGGGCTGGTGTTAGCACCTGGCTGGACTGGGTAAACTGGCCAATGCATGTGGGAGGCCATGGGAAGCCCAAGGGAGCATAACCCCTTCCCTGCCGGCCCGGGCAGGGGCTGGCGTTGAGCCACGGAGCACGCAGGGGTGACGGGGACGGGGCCTCGCAAGCAAGCTCAGGGCGCTGGACACCCTTGAAGGCGTCTTTGCCCCATGTGCGTGGGGATGGGGCTGTCCTGGGAGCCCCTGCAGCCCTCCTGGCCCCCAGGGATGGAGTCCTGGAGCAGAGCAGCAGCGCAGGGCTGTGCTGGCCGGGGGCTCCTGGGGTCCTTGGGAGAAATGGGGGAAGCTGGGGAAGGACTTTTTACTAGGGCATGTAGCGATAGGACGAGGGGGAATGGCTTTAAACTGGAAAAGGGCAGGTTTAGATTGAACATTAGGAAGAAGTTTTTCACTTTGAGGGTGGTGAGGCACTGGAACAGGCTGCCCAGAGAGATTGTTGAGGCCCCATCCCTGGAGGTGTTCAAGGCCAGGCTGGACGTGGCCTTGGGCAGCCTGGTCTAGTGGGAGGTGTCCCTGCCTATGGCAGGGGGGGGGGTGGAACTCAGTGATCTTCCAAGGTCCCTTCCAACCTAAACCATTCTATGATTCTATGAAATCCCAGGGAAGGGGCTTTCACTGGACGTTCCCTGCCCGAGGCTGCCTCCCCTCCAGGGTTAAGGCGTTAGGCGCCGCATGGCTGCATTCGGACCTGACCCAGCCCATTGCAATGGCAGGAGGCTGATTAACAAGGAATTAAGCCACAGGCACGTCCCGGCTATGTGGGGCTGCTCCCCCATGCAGGGGACGCTGCTGCTGATGGGGACCCAGCCGGCCCCACGGCGCATGGCCGCTGAGTGCCAGCGCTGTGCCGTGGGGTGCCGCCCGGCATTGCCATCGTGGGCGCGTGGCGCCGGAGCCTCGCCGCCCGCAGCCATCCCGGCGGGACCGAGCCTGCCTGCGCCGTCGAGCCGGGTCCTGGCGCCTGGCAGCTGCCGGTGCCAGCCAAACCAACCGAGCCAGTCCTGCCAGCCCTGCGTGGGATGCGAAGGGAAGGGAAGGCAGCGCTGCCACCGGGCGAGCTGGGTCGGGAGCACTGGGCTTTGCTGGGCAGCACCCAGCGCTGGGGGCTTGGCAGGGCTGGGGGGTCCCGCTGTGGCCTCCTCCATGCTCTTGCTCCCTTGGGTCTGCTAGGAGCTGGAGGGGCAAAGGAGACCTTGCCTACCCTGCTTTGGCCAGGGATGTCCCCTCCTTAAAGCCCGCACGGCCACCAAAGCCAGGCTGGGAGCCCTGTTTCTGTGTCTGGTGCTGCCTCCAGCTGTCCCCGCCACCCCTCCAAGATGAGGATGGGGTGGAGGGAAGGCAGCGATGGTGGGGATGGGGTGGGGGTGCCCCTTGCCCTGCATGCTGGTGCAGGTGTGGGCAGGCAGTCCCTGGGCACCAGGACTGGCAGCAGTGCCAGGCGCTGCAGGTGATGGGGTGGGGTGAGTAGGATGGTGGGCACAGGGAGGACCTGGGGTGCCATTAGATGGGGTGCACGGGGCTGGAGGAGCCATACTCCCCACCGCAGGGACTGCTCCATCACCCTGGGACGGGCTCTCCAGGAGCTTTGTCCTGTGCTCAGCAAGGAAGAGGCATGGAGAAACCCATCTGCCCTTCTCCAGGCAGTGTGGTGGGGGGCCGGGATGGGGACCCGCGGCATCAGGTGTCTGGGGTGTCCCCTCCTCGTTCGTCCAGGGTCCATCCTGATCTCTGCTGCCACGTGTTCCCTGCGTGCGTGGCCAGGGGTGCCGGCTGGCTGGCTGGAGCTGGCTGGAGGTGACGCAGGTGTAACCAGAGCGGGCAGCCCACGGGCAGGCGGCTGCTGAATTATTCAGAGCCTCTCCATGAACTCAATGAGCTGGTGGTGGCACAGCGGGGTCGGGCCAGGTTGTTGGCCTCTCGCTTCCACTCTGCCTGGGGCTGGTTTGGCCTTGGTGCACCCAGACATGTAGAGGGATCTTTATAAAGCACTAATTTCTCTCATCCCACCCCACCCCCCCAGGCCCTTTGGTGGGGAAGAGCTGCTGCCCATCCCCTGGGTACTGGGTGCTAGATGGGTCCCCGTCTCAGTCTGTACCCCAGTACAACTGCTCCCCAAAGCAATACCAGCTGTGGAGTGGGAAGCGAGCTCCAGAGGTCCCAGCACACCGGCCTTCCCCTGTTGTGATGGGGAGAAGGGGCCGAGCTGCGAGGGGGGATGGGGAGCACTGGGGACCTTGCTTCCAGCCAGTGCCCCCCCCTCCGTGTTTTGCCCAGGGAGGCGATCCCCGAGGAGAGGGGGGGGTTGGGGCGGGCCAGGGGCTGGCACCGGCACAGCAGCTTCAACCAGCATCGACTAAAAAGGAGAAGAGTGGGGAGCTGACGGCAGCGCCAAGGAATGCCTGCGCCTCCGTGCACGGCTCGGTGTGTGCTGGGGGGCAGCTGGGATCTGTTGGGTTGTCCCCCCCCCTCCACCGGTTGCTGCTCCGGGGGGTGGGGATTCCATCCCAGCCCCAGCACCCACTCAGAAGAGGACCCTCAGCACCAGTTCAGCCCTCCCCTTCCCACAGCGTGGTGCTGGGACAGGGGATGCTGTGCTTGTCCCTCGCCCCGCACGTGCCGGAGGGCTGCAGGAGGACGGGGGGTGCTTGGCCACCCTCCCAGCGGCTGTTCCTGGCGGGGGGCCAGACCCCCAGCTTGCATGACAGCGTCAGGCTGGGGCCAGCTAAATATACAGCCTCGTCGGAGCGCCGTGCCCCGCCAGGCTGGGGTCATGCACTGGGGCAGTGTTGGCCACCCTCAGGGCTGGTTCAGGGGGGTGATGTGGCCCCCTCTGTCCTCTACCCTATGCTGGTAGGGTCTGGCTGGGTTGTACTGACACAAAAAAAAGCCTTCCCTGGTGCACCACCATCCTGCAGCTGCCTTGGGGTCACAGGTTGGAAGATCTGCTGTCATCTCTCCGGGAGGGCTGGGCAGTGTCGCATGGTGCGGGGAGCACGACAAGCGAGGTGCCTTGGGGAAGATGACATCATCGGCACTGGGGGGTCCTTGGGGTGCTGCTGTGCCAGGAGATCCCCCCCCTGTCGGTCCCTGGGGTGTCCCATGCCTCGGGTGCATGGGGTGCTCAGCTCCTACTTCTTGGGCTGGGGTGGGTGTTGGGTGCAGGCTGGTGTCCGGGGGGGCTACGGTGACACATGGTGCTCAGCCTCCTCTGCATCCCCCCCCAGGTGCGGCACCGACAGTCGGGGCAGATCATGGTGCTGAAAATGAACAAGCTGACCAGCAACCGGGGCAACATGCTGCGGGAGGTGCAGCTGATGAACCGCCTCTCGCACCCCAACATCCTCAGGTAGGACCTGCTCCCCCACTGCCGTCCCCGTTGGCCCCTTTTTCCCTATCCTGGGGGGTTTGGAGCTACTGCCGGCGCTGGATGAGCTCCTGGGGCTGGTCCCCACCGTGGCCACCCTCAAGTCCCCTCTATCTTGCAGGTTCATGGGGGTGTGCGTGCACCAGGGACAGCTGCATGCGCTGACAGAGGTGAGAGCGGGGTGATGGCCATGAGTGGCAGGGTTCCTGCAGGCCTGGGGAGGGAACAGCAATAGCTATGGTGACACTTTCTTGGCCCATGGCACACGTGCAGGGCAAGGTTTACCGGAGGTCTGTGCTGTGGGGTGGTTGGAGGATGCGCTGGAATGAGAGATGGGCACCCAGCGTTATGGGAGGGAGGGGGCATGCAGTGATGTGATGGCCCGGCTCTTCCTGTCAGTACATCAATGGTGGGAACCTGGAGCAGCTGCTGGACAGCCCTGTGCCCCTCTCCTGGTCCATGCGTGTCAAGCTGGCCCTCGACATCGCCCGTGGCCTGCGCTACCTGCACTCCAAGGGCATCTTCCACCGTGACCTCACCTCCAAGGTATGGGATGCTCCAAGGCATCCCATTGCCCTTGTTGTCCTATACCCACGTTGCTGCCCCATGCTTGGCCGGCTGGGCAGCAGGAGGGACTGTGCTGTGCCGGGCCATCCTGGTAGAGGTGGCCGGTGAGGCAGACCTGGTGTGGTCAGTGTGACAGGGGTCCTCCTGTGCCCCCAGAACTGCCTGGTGCGCTGCGAGGCCAACGGCTACACAGCTGTAGTGGGTGACTTTGGCTTGGCGGAGAAGATCCCCACCTACAGGTGCGTGGGCAGTGTCCATCCCCATCCTGGGAGTGGGGGATTTCCAGCCCATTTGGAGCAGAAGCTGGGGAGGGCTGGACATTTCGGGTGCAGCTAGAAGAGCAGGGATGGAGAGCGATGGGGATGGTCCCTGGCAGTGGGATCTGAGGGGCAGATGGACACGTCTGGTGCTGTCTATCAAGGGATGGAGAAGGGGATGGTGTGGGTGGGGAGAGATGAGTTCGTGGGGTGCATGGAGGAGGCTTAGCCCAGGAAGGGAGATGGAGATGGTGATTTGGGCTGGCCTAGGGGGAGGATGAGAGGTGGGAAAGGGGCAGGGGGCTGCGGGCAGCCCCTGATGTCCCACCATGTCCTCCAGCGAGGGCAGCGAGAAGGAGCCGCTGGCCGTGGTGGGCTCCCCGTACTGGATGGCGCCCGAGGTGCTGCGAGGGGAGATCTACAATGAGAAGGTGAGGCTCTGTGGCTGCCATGTGTGAGGCTTTACCCAAGCTTGTGCCGCCGGCAGTTTGCAGGATTTGTGGCCCTGGGGGCGGTGGGGCACACGGAGGGAAGGAACTGGGTACTCCTCAGGTTGGTGAGGTGGCAGGGCCCCTGGTGTGGCTCCACGGTGAGGAGGGGGGCTGTGGGTTCACAGGAGGGTGGGTACGTCGCCTGGGGGCTGCAGGCTCCCCCCCAGTGACTTGCTGCTCTCTACAGGCTGATGTGTTCGCATACGGCATCATCCTGTGCGAGATCATCGCTCGCATCCCCGCTGACCCCGACTACCTGCCCCGCACTGAGGTGACTCCCTGGGACAGGGATGGGGACGGGGAGGGAGGGCAGAAGGCAGCAGCACCGTGGCTGGGACTGCTTCACCAAATGAGGGGGACCATCCTCCTGTGCTGGGCAGAGCCGCATGTGCAGGAGCTGCCCCACACCTCGGGGCAGGGGTGCTGTGTCCCAGATGTCTCCTGGCAGCACGTGCTGCTCCCCAGGGAGGGATGTGCTCTAGCCATAACCTGTCCTTGGAGCCTGGAGTCAGCCTGGGTGGGAGAAGGGGATGGTGGCATTCATGCAGAGATCAAGAGGTGTTTGTGTCCCAGCATCCCCCAACCTTGCCCCAGCTTGGGGTGACCCCAGGGTCCCACCTTGCTGTGCCCCAGCAGGGGTGCTGCCAGGTCTGCAGCCCTGAGTGGCCCACAGTCAGTGTGGGGAGGCGGGGGGACAGGCCACCCGGGACCCCCCAGCCCCCATGGTGCCCCAGAGCACCCAAGCTCACTCTTCCTCCTTTCCCTGGCACAGGACTTTGGCCTGGACATCACCACTTTCCGCACCATGGTGGGAATCGACTGCCCAGCGACCTTCCTCCAGCTCGCTTTCCACTGCTGCAGTGTGAGCCTCCCCATCTCAGCCGGGGCGCGATGGGCAGCCCTGCCTGCGCGGGGACCTGCCTTTGCTGGGCAGGGCTCCCTGGGGTGCTGGGGGGGGACCCCCCACAGAGCTCACCGGTACCCCCTCCTGCCCGCAGATGGAGCCCACCTCCCGCCCCTCGTTCCTGGAAATCACGCAGTGCCTGGAAGGTGTCCTGCAGCACCAGCCGGGTGCTGAGGGCGCCGGGGCCACCCTCTTCGGTGCCGGGGAGAACCTGCCCACGCCTGGGACAGCGGCCACGCTCAACGGTATGTGGGCGCAGCAGGGACAGGCCATAGGGGGGATGCGAGGAGGGGGGATGTGGGGTGTCCCATCCTACCCCAGCAGCCACAGGGGAAGGGGACAGGGGTTGCATGAGGTCTGCAGGATCGGGATGGTCACTATTCACCCCCTGGGCTGCACCCCCGGGTTGTTGGGTGCCCGGGACCCCATGGCACCCCACACTGGGAGCTGCTGGTGGCCAGTGACCCGCTCCTGTGCCTGTGCCCAGGGGTAGCCGGGAGGGCGGCCGGCCGCGCCGAGCAGTCGCCCCTGCACGAGCTGGGGACCCAGCACCTGCAGCCGGACCAGCGCCTGTCCCGCAGCCAGTCCGACATGTTCCCCCCTAAATCGCCCACCCTGCTGCGGCCACCGGAGCCTTACGGCGGGGCCAGGACCAAGGACACGTCCCCCCGTGTCAACCCCTTCTCCCAGCGGGAGGACCTGAAGGGGGGCAAGATCAAGCTCTTCGACACGCCGAGCAAGTCGGTCATCTCGCTCACCTTCGACCTGCCGCCCCCGGCCCCGCTACAGCTCAGCACCCCCGTGACGCCCGAGCCCACTGTGGAGGTGCAGTGTGACTTCTCGGCCCCCGCCGCCACCCCCCCCCCCCAGTGCCNGGAGCGGATGGACTGCGGCCTCGACAGCCCCGAGCCGCCGCAGCCCCCACCACCACCCCCCAACAGCAACTTCATCTGCACGGCATCCTCGGGTGCCCGACCCTGGCAGCCGGAGCCGCGAGCCCCTAACGGGCTCCTCTTCAACAACAACCACGTGGTAGTCAGCAAACCCCTGGCTTGGGGCAGCGGGCTGGAGCACGGCTTCTCCGAGCTCAGTATCCCTTGCGCGGCGGCGCTGGAGCGGACGGAGCGCGCGGCCATGCTACCCGGGCACGGCTCCGGCACTGTGCTGGAGCAGGACGAGGTGCTGCCCTGCCCCGGCTGCTGCCTGGGTCCCTTCAGCTTCTCCTCTGTCTGCCACCGGCCGGCACCCAGCCCACCCCGCTACCAGAACCTCAACTGTGAGGCCAAGAGCCTCCTCTGCCACGACCGCGGCCACCACCAGAAAGCCTCGGGGCCGGTGCTGGCCGAGCCCAGCCTCAAGCTGCCGGAGGCGCAGTCCTAGTGCCGGGGACCCCTGGGGAGCAGGGCTGTGTCCGGCCGCCCCTTGGACCCCCCGCCCACAGCCGCAGCGTCGGGCAGGGGCCCGACGCGTCCCCGCGGTCGGTCCCCGCACCGGTGGCCGCGATGCCCCGTGCTGTGGCTGCCGTGGCGCTGCCCAGGCGCTTGGGCACCCATCCCGCTGGGATCGGCCTCGGGGGTCTGTGGGGAGCCCCGGGGGTGGGCTAGGTCCCTGCCCGGGGACTGAAGTGCAATAACACCCCTGCCTCGGGCACGCTACAGTGCTGCGCTGAGCAGCAGGGCTGGTCCCCCGTGGGACCCCCCCAGGGCTCAAACCTTGGATGTGGGACCCCCTCCCTTTCCCCAAGGGCTCACCCCTTTGCGGGCTCTCGCAGAGGGGTGTGCAATGAGCCTGCTCCCCCAGGAGAACTGGGAGCCCCCCCTGCGGACCCCCAGGTCGGGGAGTGAGCGGGGCTAGGCTTGGGGCAGAGGGTTCAGTGTGTGTATGTGTGTTTTAGGGGATATTGTGGGGCTGGTGGGTGTCCACGTGCTTTCTCCACAAGCGTGGGGAGTGGAGCCGGTCCCTGCTTGGGCTGGGAGAAGGGCAATGCCTGTGGGCCAGTGCACAGGGAGGACTGGTTGCCAGCGCTGGGGTTGCCCCTGCCCACCCGCTGCCGAGGGCTGGGTGCTGAGCTGGCACGGCGCCTTGCGTCCCCCCGGCACACAGGGTGAGGAGCGGGGTGCTGGCAGAGGGGATGGGGTGCCGTTCTGGCACCAGAGAGGGGAGAAGGGGCTGGTGGGCATTGTGGCCAGGCTGCCCAGCCCCTGGCAAGGGTGGGAGCCGGCTTTCCTCCCTCCCGCACAATGCACTGGTGAATGCAGAACTCTTGTGTTTTTTATTATTAATAATAATTGCTAGTAATATATACCCAGCTTATTTAAAGTGTTCAATAAAATCTGAATGTCCTAGCAACTCAGGCCGCTGCTTCTGTCTCTTGGATGCACATCAGATGCAGAGGGGACCCCGGCCCCAGAAGGTTGCGTGGTCTTGCGTGGGGCTTCTGGAGAGCCCCTTGCGGGGCCACAAGCCAGCCTGGCTCAGCCCAAGATCTCAGTGCCCCCAAAGCGGCCATCTCTGTTGAAATGGCTTCGGTCAAATTCCCATTTATTATTTAGGTTCTTTGGGTTCATGCTCTTGAGTGTGTGTTTGTGGTGGTACACAAGAAAGCAAAGAGCAGGCAAGCTGTGTCTCTTTATTGGTACAAAGTGGGTTCAGCCAGCGGACAAGGCAGAGGAGTGACATGTGCCACCTCCAAAAAGCCTGCCTTTAACATTTAACACTTTCACTCTTCCAGCAAGCTAATTCACGTAGCAGTTAATCAACTATATATGGCACACACAACCCCATAATAAACTGAGAGCGTCTTTGCCTGGTTGAACATGACTTCCTCTGCTCTTGCCTGGCTGCAGTGTTACATCAGGGCTATTTTGCTTAATCTTCGTGTGCGCACGTGTGTGGTAACTATTTAAAGTCCTGATGACTTGTCTCACAAAACGTCAGTCCGCTGCAAGTGCCAGAGCTGCTTTTGCTTTTGAAAGGCGCCATCACATCGTACAATCCTAAAGGTCATCGCTCTACTTACTAATTAGCAAAAAAAAGCCCAACCGCCAGCACAGGCACCAGCCAGTTCAGGAACAGCATCTTCCTTGGGCGCCGAGCTTTGCTTAGGCAGTTGGTAGCTGGGTTGCCTGAAAGCCGTGGCCAAGCTGCTCCTGGGATGGGACCAGGCAGAAAGTCCTCACTGTGGGGAGGGGACCTGGCCAGGAGCAGGGCTGTGCCGTCCCCCAATCCCATGTCCTCGCGTCCCGGCAGCACAGCTCGCTCTGTGCTGGGGATGTTGCATGGCTGAAGGGTTTGCTCCGCTCTGCGGCCGGGTCCGGTCTCCCCATCACACACCAGTCCCTGTGCTCAGGAAGACCCAGTGTACCCTATGCAGGTGTGGGGCCCGTACTGCTCTGTTGAAGCGCATCAGCTCGGGGGAGAAACGGCCACTGCTGCCACCTCCCCCAGCCTGCGTGATGCCCAAGCATCACTGGGCATCGCTGGGAAGGACCTGGGCAGGGGGTCTGCGAGAGGGAAGCGGGTTGCTCGCATGGATGGGACATCCCGGGCAGGGGTGCAGCAAGGCTGAAGCGGAGGCGGTGCGGGGGATGCAGGTGCTGCAAGGGAAGGCAGAGGGTGAGGGTGAGGTGCTGCCCAGCCTCCACCGTACGCAGCAGGGCTGGGAAGGCATCTTGCAAAGGGGTTTCCCCCATCTTGCCCCTTTGCTGCACCACAGCCTTGGCCGGGGGCGTCTCTTGAGCTACTGCAGACCAGACAGCGAAGGGATGGAGGCAGGCTCCATCCAGCGCAGCCCCTTCCCAAGGGAGGGGGTCAACAAGCCCCATGCAGAGGTCCAGGCTCCCCAAAGTCCTCCACGCACACCCCACGGGCCCCGCGCACCCCAGGGCTCGGCAGAGCCTGGTATGGGTGCACTCACCACAGCAGCGCTGGGGCCAGCGGCCATCATCCTATGAAAGGGGAGCTCGGCCCCGCCGCCTTCTCGCAGATCCAGAGGTGCAGGTCTTCAGGACCGGCGCACTGGGCAGGTTTGATGTTTCCGCGACTTATTACGGCACAGGACCCATTCGACTTCGACTGCCACGGCCTGGGTGGGGAAACAAGACATCAGGGGGCTGCCATCACCCTGTCCACCGCCCCCTGCCAAGGCGCCCGGGGGCTGCTGACGGCTGCCACTTGCACGTTTGCATGGGAAGGGTTGAACGCTGCAGTCCGAGGGGGATCCCCCCCATCCTCCCCTGCTGATTTCACAGGCTGAAGCCTCAGCCAACGCATCCCTGCCCTTCCTTGGGCAGGCTGAGAAATCCCTCTGCAAAAGGTTTGCATCGCCTGCGACTCCCCTGAGCCTCCCCTCCGGCTTGAATCTCAGCCTCGCTACTGGGGCATATTTCACCCCGCGGTGGGGAGAGACCGGTCCTCCCCGAGGACATGTGGATGGGCTGTGGGACCACCGTGGGGTCCAGCTCCCCACAACGGGGCTGAGGATGAGTGGGGCAGGCAGCGGACAGGGGCTGGGTACCCAGCACCCCGCCAGACAGGTCTGTTCCTCCCCACTGCCCTCAGACACCGCAAGAGGAAGCCGTGGCAAGCTGGCGAGGGGATGCACGTGGCAAGGAGGAGCCTGGGACCGTCCGCAGGCGGGAAGGCTTGATTTCCCCTCGAGGAGGGATCAGGGAGGCACGTGGGGGATAGAGGTGGCACTTGAACGCTTTGTCTAGACCCCAAATAAAACTTGCGGTTTCTTTTGTCCCCCTTCGCTGCCTCCTGCTTGCGCATGCCCTTTACGGGCCACCTGCCAAGTCTTGGCTTTCCATTTGCACGGCCTCTAAGCATCTCATCACACCTCCCCACAGCCTCAACTGCTTTGATGCTCTTTGTTGCCCAGTAGTGCCTGGCACTGGGTGCCAGTGGGATTTAAAAGGCTTCCTAAAGCCGTGCTGGAGGAGACAGTTTCAGTAAGAGCCTGTGCTGCCAGGTACCTTTCGTAAAGGGAGCCATCCACCCAGAACCAGGCATCTGAGACTCCTTCACCCTCCGGGTCCCCTTCCTCCAGCCAGCCATAGTCGTACCAGGGGAAGCTGCTCTTCTGCAGCCCAATCCAGTAGGGGATGTCTGCATTCTTCAGGAAGGTCTGGGGAAGGAGAAAAAGGGCCTTTTAGTGTCTTTTTCCATGGTACCTATGTGCTGCAGTGTTTGAAGTGGGTGGTCATCTCCCCAAGGAGCCCCTGGGGCTGGAGCTCCTTGGAGCAGGACGGCTGAGCAGCCCTGGTGCCCTGGTCCAGCTTGGGCAGCATCCAGGGGTGCCAGGACCTCTCTGCCCCATGTCCACCACCAGCCACGTGCTCCAGAGATCAGCCTTGCACCCTCCAATGGTTCAGCAGGCCAAGGGTCCACAGAGCGGTGCTGTCCCACCTGAGGAGCTGAGGGCTGGATGCACGACCTCCTGCCCTCAGCTCCCCCAGCACCCTACCGGCACAGTCCAGCGACTCCAGGATTTGGTGACCAGGAGCTGAGAATACTTCTTCTCGCACTCAGCTCTGCTGTCCTCCCAGGTCTTCTTCTCTGACGAGATGAAGAGGCACTTGCCCCTGTACAGCAGCCAGCCTGAAGGGCAGCAATCTGGGGGCAGGGGCACAGCTCAGGTGCTTGCTCAGCCACAGATGCCCCGGGGGGGGACTGGGAACAGCCCCACATCTTCCCAGCAGACATCACAGGCTCAGCCTCTGCACCAGGCGTAGCCTCAGCGTTTGGACCACACTGTGCCCACCATGTGGCCAAAAAAGCCAGTGCTCGTGCCTTGGCACTGCACCTGCTGCGGGGTGCCAGCCCCCTGAGGAACCCCATACCTGCTCTACCATCGCCCTACCTATAGCCGTGCAGGAGCGCAGGATGGCCACAGTGCTCTCGCTGGTGTTGAGCTTCCCCTGCACCTCCTGCACCTCCTTCTCCGTCTTCCCCAGGACCCCCTTGACGCGCTTCAGCTCGGCGTTCAGGCTCCCCAGCTCCAGCTGGCTGCTGTTGCCCTCCCGCCACGCTCGCTGCAGCTCCGCTCGGGCCCATGCCAGCTCCAGCCGCGTCTGCTCCAGGCTCCGCTCCCGTGCGCTCACCTCCTGCGAGAGGCGGCCCTGCTCGGCCGCGTGCTCACGGGAGGCGTCCTGCAGGCTGCGGGTGACCTGCCAGTCTGGGGACAGGGTGGGTGAGCGGGGACACTGGGGTGGCACAGCCCGGGCAGGGGGACTTGGGACTGACCCTGCTTGGGGGGTGGTAGGATGGACAGGGCAAGGCAGGGAGGTGTCCACGCTGGATGGGAAAGGGTGGGAAAGACACAGCAGGAGTGTACAGTCAGGGGCTGGGCAGGACCTGGCAGGGGAGAGCATGGCAAGGCAGCACAGGGTGTAGGAACAGCAATGGAAGGGAGGGTGCAGCAATATGAGGCTGGAAAACGCCTGGAAGGGAAAGGAAAGTAGCAGAAATGGAGAACGAGGTGGAGAAGTTGGGTGATGGGAGGCAAGGGATGCAGCCGTGATGTGCGAGGGATACAGGCCAGCTTGTGGCAGACAGGGCAGAGGGACCCAGCCACCAGCAGTGTGGGTGGGCATGCCTCTATTCACCCCACCCCGTTCACCCCCCCCCCCCCCCCCNAGTGCCCACCCCCCTGACTCACAGCAAGCCCCCAGGGCCACGGTGGCCACCAGCAGCAGCAGGCAGGTCGCCAGCAGCCCTATAGGGAGGCACCACCGCCGAGACCAGCATCCTGCAAGACACAACCGACCACAGGCATCACCTGGCGAGCCGGGAAACCCCCGGCAGCCCCCAAACCTCCTGCCTGCAGGCAGCGGAGTGGTGCCATGCTGGCACAGGTGGCACAGCGTGGGCGCTTCCTCTCTTTGAGGATGGGAGCAGAAACATCCCAAAACACCACCCACTACCCATGCCAGGACCTCCTTGGGTCCCCTGGGCTCCAGCTGGGCACTCACCTGGGCTGGGCTGGTCCCCGTCCCCGTCTCCGTCCTGCCCTGCAGGCGCTGGCTGCGTGTTCTCATAGGGGCTCTCCGCTTCATCCATGCCGAGGGCTGTTGGAGGAAGACAGGGGAGAATGGCTGAGCCCACTGGGCTGGGCACGGAGGGCCCAGCATGGGGGATCTTGTGGGCTCTCACCTGCCTCCAGCGCCTGGCTGGCCATGCTCCGGCCCCCCATCACCTTGGCGAACCTCAGGTCAGCATAAACCACGCTCTGGGCCATGTGGGCACACTCTGGGCAAGACCTGAGCCCTGCTGACTCCCACCCTGCCTTTGGGATGCCTTTCTGGGATGGTCCTGCTGGCCGGTGACTGCACCGTCTCTCAGGGGTGCAAAGGAGAAGTGTGGCCAGCGTCTGCAAAAGCAGAAGTTTGCTCTGAGCTGTAGCAGATGGGACCAGCGAGGCACAACTGCGGGGACCAGCACCCTCTTCATTGGTCCCAGCACCACCGGCCCATCCCCTCCCACGCCCCAAAAGTGCTCATGGTCCCCCTGGGCACGTGGCAGGGCAAGGGTGGCATGGCCTGTGGTCAGGGCAGTGGCAGAGCAAGGATGGACTCAAATCTCTTGTCCAGGAGATAGCTGAGGGAGAGCAGGACCAGCCTGGACACAGGAGCACATTGCCCCAGGGACAGCCCTGTGGAGGGCTGGAATTCTTCACGGATGCAGATTTCCTCTCCTGACTTCTGGTAATGGGAATTTCCTCTATGATATAGCGTGTGCCTCTGCCTCTTGTCCTCTCCCTGGTCCCCTCCTAGAAGACCCCGGCTTCAGCATCGCTCCAAGCACCCCCCAGAGATTTGCATAGAGCAATGACACCCGCTTTGCCTTCTCTTCCCCAGACTACAACCCCAGAAGTCACAGCATCTCCTCCTGGGTCCCAGCCTCCAGCCCCTCAGCATCTTAGAGGTCTCTGCTGAACTTTCTCAAGAAAGGCAGGTTTCAGAAGGAGCACTGAGCTGGGGACCATCTGGGCACATCTGGACACAGCCAGCTCCTAGGACAGGACTGGAGGTGTACAGGGGTGCTGGTGGAGCACAGCATTGCAAGGCCACTCTCCATCATATCTGCAAGAGCAGGGTAAGTCCTCCATAGCTGGAGAAAGGCAAAAATCACAGCCAGCTTCAAAGGGGGCAGGAAGGAGGTTTGGAAAGCTAAAGGTTGAGCAGCTTTCACCCAATCCCCGGGAAGAAGATGGAGCAAGTCCTCCTGGGCTCACAGTGGTCCAGGGCCAGGGAGGACACGGTGGTGGCTGCAGGGAGCCCAGCGGGATTTTCCAAGGGCAAGCAGCCCCTGCCGGATCTGCCTGCCTGCTGCTGTGGGAGCACTGGGCTGGGGATGGGGCGAGAGCAATAGGGGCCAGTTATCATGACCCTCTGAGGTCTGGGACGTGGTCTCCTGTGGTATCCTTGCTGGCAGAGTGGGGACATGTGGCCAGGAGAAGGGGAGAAGAGCAAGAGCTCACGCTGCAATGAGGAAAGCCCTTTTAGGCATTAGGGTAAACATTTCTGCACCGCAGCAATGCTCAAACCCCGGAGCAGAGCACAGAGAGGGGGAACCTCCAACCAGGATGGTGCCAGCCCCAGAGCCACCTGTTCCCACGTGGAGGCCGGCTCTGCTCTCCCCTGACCCAGGGATTTGGGTCAATTCTCAGTCAACTGGGCCACACAGCTCTGCCCAGCACCCCAACCCTGAGCTGCACCGCCCTGCTGCCATCCCAGGGGACCCTGAGCAGTTTTGGGGCGTGGAAAGGGGACAGGATGGAGGTGCCAGGGCCAATGGCAGAGCGCCGGTCCCCGTGGCTGTGCTTTCCAGCTTCTGTCTGCCTCACATCACAGGTTCTGCTTCTGCAGAAACCAGCTGCACTTCTCCTTTGCAGCCCCGAGAGAGGGGGCGAGCGCAGCCGAGCAGGAGCCATCAGGGCCATCAAGACAGCACAAGGCATGGCCCAGAGCGTGGTCTACGCCGACCTGAAGTTTGCCGCGACCCCGTCGCTCACCACCCCGGCCTGCCCCACAACCCCTGATGAGGAAGACAGCCCCTACGAGAATGTGCCGCTGGGGCCAGTGCCCGCGGCGCCCAGCCCAGGTGAGAGCCCGGCCATGGCCACCGCCACAGGGATGCCCCGGTGGGCAGTGGGTGGTGGCAGTGGGACCACGGGGTGATGCCCGTGGGTGCTCATCTCTTGCAGGTCGCTGGCCATGGCGTTGGCGCATCCCCGCAGGGCTGGTGGCAGCCAGCCTGCTGCTGCTGGTGGCCACCGTGGCCCTGGGGGCTTGCTGTGAGTCCGGGAGAGGGCTGTGGGGTGGGGGGAAGTTTGGGGGGGTTACAGGGAGCACTGTGAGTGGGTTTGGGGCTGTGCAAGGGTTGGGCTGCTGGGAGGGGTTGTCAGGGCTGGGGGGTGCCTGGGGCTGGTGGTCCGGGGCTGGTTGCTGCCTCTTGCATGGCCACCCTGAGCTGCCCTCCATCTGCCCGCACTGCCTCTCACTGCCTCCCCTGCCATTGCCTTCACTTTCCCTTCCCTTTGCTATCCTTCCCCTTGTCCCCCCCTTCCCTTCCCCTTCCCTTCCTCTTAACTTCCCATTGCCCCCACTGCCTCCCATTACCTTCCTTTTACCTTCCCATCACCTCCCATCGCCTTCCACCACCTTCCCTTTCCCACCCACTGCCTTCCCATCGCCTCCCATCACCTCCCCCCACCCTCCCTTTCCCACCCACTGCCTTCCCATCACCTCCCATCGCCTCCCACCACCTTCCCTTTCCCACCCACTCCCTTCCCATCACCTCCCACCACCTTCCCTTTCCCACCCCCTGCCTTCCCATCACCTCCCACCACCTTCCCTTTCCCACCCCCTGCCTTCCCATCACCTCCCACCACCTTCCCTTTCCCACCCCCTGCCTTCCCATCACCTCCCACCACCTTCCCTTTCCCACCCCCTGCCTTCCCATCACCTCCCACCACCTTCCCTTTCCCACCCCCTGCCTTCCCATCACCTCCCACCACCTTCCCTTTCCCACCCCCTGCCTTCCCATCACCTCCCACCACCTTCCCTTTCCCACCCCCTGCCTTCCCATCACCTCCCACCACCTTCCCTTTCCCACCCACTGCCTTCCCATCGCCTCCCATTGCCTCCCCTTGGCATCCCTGGGGGTGCCTCGTCCTCCCCATGGCCTGGACATGCCCACCGTGCCCCCCGAGCAGGGTCAGTCCCAAGTCCCACTGCCCGGGCTGTGCCACCCCGGTGTCCCCGCTCACCCACCCTGTCCCCAGACTGGCAGGTCACCCGCAGCCTGCAGGACGCCTCCCGTGAGCACGCGGCCGAGCAGGGCCGCCTCTCGCAGGAGGTGAGCGCACGGGAGCGGAGCCTGGAGCAGACGCGGCTGGAGCTGGCGTGGGCCCGAGCGGAGCTGCAGCGAGCGTGGCGGGAGGGCAACAGCAGCCAGCTGGAGCTGGGGAGCCTGAACGCCGAGCTGGAGCGCGTCAAGGGGGTCCTGGGGAAGACAGAGAAGGAAATGCAGGAGGTGCAGGAGAGGCTCAACACCAGCGAGAGCACTGTGAGCAGCCTGTACGCCTGCGTGAATACAGGTAGGGCTGTGGCAGGGTGTGGGGACGGGCAGCGGTGCTGCTGGGGGGATGTGGGGGCTGATCCCCGGTCCCCCGCGAGCATCCGGGGGAGGGCGAGCGCCTGAGCTGTGCCCCCGCCCCCAGACTGCTGCCCCTCGGGCTGGGTGCTCTACAGGAGCAAGTGCCTCTTCATCTCGGTGGAGGAGAAGAGCTGGTGGCAAAGCCGTGAAGACTGCAGAGGGAGATACGCTCAGCTGCTGGTCCAAGGCAACTGGCTGTCATGGACGGTGCCGGTAGAGAGCATGGGGGCTGCGGCACAGCAGGAGGGGGCGGGGTGATGGTGGGTCTGGGCAGACCCCCGTGGCATCGGCATCAGCGGAGGTGCTGGGATGGCACAGTGAGCCCTGGGTTCCCATCCCAGCACGCTGCGGGGACGAGCACAGCTGGTGCTGGGGCTCCCAGGCACCAGTTGGGTGCTGGGCATGGGGCAGGCAGTCGACAGCTTCTCTCCACACCGCATTTTTTGCAGGAGAATGGTGGCAAGTACTGGATTGGAGCACAAGTTTCTTCTGATTTGAAGTCGACGATTTTATGGATTGACAAAAAATATTGGTAAGTGCAGCGGTCCCTGGCACAAGCACCTGCCCTGTAGCCATGATGGGGAGGTGTCATTCCACCCCTGGGGGACCCCCCTGGCAGAGGGGGTGATGCTTCAACAAGCATCAACAAGGGAGGGGGCCCTGGGCTGCGGGGGTCCACTGCCGGATCTCCAAGTGGCACAGCAGGAGGACAGTGGGGGCTGGGGGAACATGGCCATTTCTCTGACTGGTCCCAGCGCCAGATGCCCTGCCTGTCCCAGTGGCACTGGGACCTGTGGGAAGAGGTGTCCATGGTGAGGATGCCATCACTGCCCTTCTGAGACGTGCCCTCTCTCCTAGGTATGACCATTACGCAGACTGTGGGCTATCAGTTAATGGGAAAATAGAGAGTTCAAAATGTTATAAAAGGCACCCGTGGATCTGCGAGCAGCTCCCGACACTGACCAAGGCATCCAAGACCCTCCTTCCTCTCCCGGCCAAGGCCTGATTGTGCTGCCACCCCACCCTGTCACAGGACTCGGCGACAGGAGCTGGTGGTGCACCCGGAGACCCTCTCCCCTATGCGAGCATTGCCTCAACCGCGTTGCAAAGCGCCGGGAAAGGGTGTCTGTATTTTAAAGCAAGGCTTATGGAAAAAAGACCTTATTCCCCTCTCTCGCACTCACGCATACACTTATACCCCCTTGCACTTGCCCTCTGTGTGTCCCCGTGTGCCTCGGCCAGTGCAGCTCACAGTGACCAGGGACTCTGGAGTGAAGCCCCACTCCCTCCTGCTGTGCTCCCCCAGGGCTGCTGGTGGTTGCACTGGTGCAGGACATACCCTTTGCATCTTTTTGGAGCTAGAGGATGATGGCGCCATTGGTGTCCCCAACCTGTCCTCTCTGGGGAGTCCTGTGGATTTACCGCCTGTCCCTTCCCTCCGCATCGACAGCTTCCATCCTGCCTTTTCTCCTGCCTCCATCACCCGCCCAGGGCTTTGGGCTGGGCTTTGCCTGGGGAGGGTGCAGACAGTGGTGCCATCAGCATGAGACTCTGCTGGGGACGCTTGAGACCGTGTGGGAGATGGGGGAGCACTGAGGAGCCCTGAGACCATGGTGGGAGGGTGAATGAGGGAACCCTGAGACCATGGGGGGAAAAGGTGTGCACTAAAGAGCCCTGAGACCATGGTGGGTGAATAAGGGAGCCCTGAGGCCATGGGGGAAATGTGGGTGCAGTGAAGATCCCCGAGATCATGGAAGGCAAATGAGGGAGACCTGAGGCCATGGGAGTAAATGGGGGCGCAGCGAGTTGTCTTAAGACAGTGGGAGAGGGGGGAGAGCACTGGGGAGGCTTGGGAACATGGGGGAAAGGGCAGACCCCTGCCACCACAAGGGAAAGATCACTAAGACCATGGTGGGACCTGAGCTGCCAGGGGGGTGATGAGGGAGCCCTGTCCCTGACCCGGCTGGGGTGGGTGGCTGGGGGAGTCCAGGGGCAGCGCTGACCCTCCCTCTTTCACTCAGTGTTTCTTCAGAAAGGCACTTTTCAGACAGGGGAACAAGGCGGGGAGCACTGTGTTAAGCTGGATGTGGGCATCTCCTGGGAAAGGAGGTGTGGAAGGAGGCTGGAGGAGCCAGCCCACGGTGTGGCCAGGCTGGGAGTCTGGGACAGGATTGCAGGAGGTCCCCTGCAATCTCTGTTATCGTGCAAAACAAGGTCTTGCTGTGTCTAGCTTGTCCCGGGGAGCTCAGATATGGTCTTTCCAGTGCCCGCAGAGGAGCAGGCTCCCTTCCACTAGAGCCCTGAGCTCCAGCCACCACAGTCCCCAGTGACAGTGAGCTTTGCCACCCCAAGGACACACTGCTGACTCCTGTCCAGCCTCTGGTTCGTGGGTCCCCCGGGCCTGTTCAGCATGCCTGCTTGCTTGCCCATCTTGATGCATGGGGTTTCTCCTCCCTCTCCAGCTGGAGGAATCACCCTTTCCCCCATTCAACATCAGCAGGCTCCCATCACCCAGTTTCTCCAGGCCCCTCTGAACACCAGTCCTGCCCTCCAGTATACCCACTGCTGCCCAGTTTGGTATTGCCTGCCAGCTGGCTGAGGCCATCCCCATCTCATCATCCAGGGTACCAGTGAAGGTTTCAAGGAGCATTAGCCCCAGGGTTGACCCCACAGAGATGTTGTCAGCTGGACAAGGGCATCACTGAAACCTCCCTGCAGCCCTCCCGCCATCCAGGTTTCCACCCACCTTCTTCTCCGCTTCTCCTGGACACATCTCCCCATTCTGCCAGCGAGGAGACCATGGGAAACCATGTTCCAGACCTCAAAGGTTCATGCTAAATGGCCCCCATTGTTCTCCCCTCGCCCACAGCCCAGTGTTACAGAATCACAGAATCACAGAATGGTCAGGGTTGGAATGGACCTCTGGAGATCATCTAGTCCAACTCCCTGCCAGAGCAGGGTCACCTACAGCAGGTTGCACAGGATGGTGTCCATGCAGGTATTCAATGTCTCCAGAGTCGGGGACTCCACAGCAGCAGGCAGGACAGACAGGCATCACTTGCCCTTGGTAAATCCTGCCTGTCTTTCCTCATCCTCCAGCATGTCCCCCATGGGCCTGGACCATCACATGCCCAGGAGAACATGTTCCACCTTCTTCCTGGGATCAAGGCTCTTCTCTGACTGGACAGCTCTGGGACAGGCTGTGGCTGAAGGCAGGTGATGGAGGGGGGAGGAGGAAGGGCAGGTCAGGAGCCAGTGGCAGCCAGTGACAGAGGCGAGGGGCAGCCAGTAAAACCAAAGGACTCCCCGAGGGCAACAGTTTGGGGACACCAATGGCACCATCATACCCAGCTGCACAAGGTGCAAGAGGCACCTCCCAAACCAGCCTCAGCAGAAAGCAGCAGAGGTGAGCAGGGCTCAGTACCAGCGTCCCCTCCGTGTGGGTCACCGGAGCCAGGGCTGGAGGGCAGGGGCTGGAGAGGCAAGCATGGGCATGTGTGTGGAACACAGAAACACAGTCTCTTTTCTATAAGTCTTGTTTTAAAATGCTGACACCTTTCCCAACCTGTATTCCGAGAGCTTTGCAATGCAGCCAAGGCAAAAGTGAGCCGGGATGTAGCTGTGCAGGAGGGGAAGGGTGTCTTTGCTGTGCACCCCCAGCTCCTGTCCCTCAGTCCTGCGATGGAGAGGGGGTCTCAGAGTTCACCCCTTGGCCAGAAGAGGAAAGAGGGTGTTGGATGTGCTGCTCAGATTTGGCGGGGGGGCAGGGGGTGTCTCACAGATCCATGGAAAATTGCTATGGCACCAGAAGTTGCTTATCTTCCCATAGGGCGTTCTTGCACAGAGGGTGAGGGGAAGGAGCACGTGAGAGGTGCCACAACCACACTCCCAGCCCGCTGCCAGTACCACAGACCCCCCAACGCAGCTGCGGTCCCAGAGGCCCTTAGCCTGGGCTGGAAGGTCAGAGGTCCATGCCCAAGCATCAGTCCCACAGCCGGGACAGATACACGGGCAGTGCCCAGCACCTCTACCCATGCCTGGTGAAGTTGGGAGAGGTGCAGGTGGCCAAGATGAAACAACTAACTCTTTATACAGATTCTCATACAATCACTCAGGTTTATCATGATGATTTTGATACTTCTCTCCGATCCAGTACATGGCACCATTCTCCTGCAAAAAATGCAGTGTGGAGAGAAGCTGTCGACTGCCTGCCCCATGCCCAGCACCCAACTGGTGCCTGGGAGCCCCAGCACCAGCTGTGCTCGTCCCCGCAGCGTGCTGGGATGGGAACCCAGGGCTCACTGTGCCATCCCAGCACCTCCACAGATGCCGATGCCACTGGCCCCATGGGGGTCTGCCCAGACCCACCATCACCCCCCACCCTCCTGCTGTGCCACAGCCCCCATGCTCTCTACCGGCACCGTCCATGACAGCCAGTTGCCTTGGACCAGCAGCTGAGCGTATCTCCCTCTGCAGTCTTCACGGCTTTGCCACCAGCTCTTCTCCTCCACCGAGATGAAGAGGCACTTGCTCCTGTAGAGCACCCAGCCCGAGGGGCAGCAGTCTGGGGGCGGGGTGCTCACCCTCCCCCGGATGCTCGGGGGGACTGGGGATCAGCCCCCACATCTCCCTGGCAGCACTGCTGCCCATCCCTGCACCCTGCTAAGGGGAAGAGAAGGGGAAGGGAAGGGGAAGGCAAAGGGAAGGGAAGGGGAAGGGAAGCGGAAGGGAAGGGGGGGCAAGGTGGGGGAAGAGCAAAGGGAAGGGAAAGTGAAGGCAATGGTAGGGGAGGCAGTGAGAGGCAGTGCGGGCAGATGGAGGGCAGCTCAGGGTGGCCATGCAAGAGGCAGCAACCAGCTCCCGGACCACCAGCCCCAGGCACCCCCCAGCCCTGACAACCCCTCCCAGCAGTCCAACCCTTGCACAGCCCCAAACCCACTCACAGTGCTCCCTGTAACTCCCCCAAACTTCCCCCCACCCCACAGCCCTCTCCCGGACTCACAGCAAGCCCCCAGGGCCACGGTGGCCACCAGCAGCAGCAGGCTGGCTGCCACCAGCCCTGCGGGGTTGCGCCAACGCCGCGGCCAGTGACCTGCAAGAGATGAGCGCCCATGGGCATCACCCCGTGGTCCCACTGCCACCACCCACTGCCCACCCTGCACCGGGGCATCCCTGTGGCGGTGGCCATGGCCGGGCTCTCACCTGGGCTGGGCGCCGCGGGCACTGGCCCCAGCGGCACATTCTCGTAGGGGCTGTCTTCCTCATCAGGGGTTGTGGGGCAGGCCGGGGTGCTGAGCGGGGGGGTCGCAGCAAACTTCAGGTCGGCATAGATCACGCTCTGGGCCACGCGTGCAGGCACTGCCTTGAGCAGCAGAAGTTCAGGAACTCAGTCCTGCCTTGCTCCACCACGGTCAGGTGGCAGGCTGTGGCCAAGACCATGTGAGGTGGAGCCACTTCTTCATGTGCAGAAAAGCAGAAGTAGTTGCTTTATTTGGAAAAAGTGGTTTTATTTGCGAAGCCGCTCTTACTTTAGCGGGGGGGTGAATGAGCTCCATTCCAGGCATCACGCTCTGCATCCACCCCCCGAGGCTGCGAAGAGCCCCGAGAGCCCATGTCTACTGGTCAAAGCAGGGCCATGCTGCCCAGTGCATCACCTTCCCCATCCCAGCCCCTGCTTGGGAGACAGGATGCAGTGACTGTGATGGCTTGGTCCTCCACACATGCCAGGAGGGAGTCCCAGGGATGTCCAACCCAGAGCTGCATGCTGCTGGCACAACCCAGAGGTGATCTGTTATCGAAATGGTAACAGCCCCCAGGACCAAACCCCTCCAAGCCAAGCCCCAGCAGGCCTTTTAGGCTCTCGGACATCACCCAGCCTCAAAGCAAAATGAGGGTGTTTGCTGTGACCTCCTCAGAATGGGCAGGCACCAGGAGACAAGCTGCTGCCCAGCCCAAGCTCCCCCTGGCACCAGGAAGGCAAATGGTTACCTCTCAGCTGCCTTTCCTGAGAGGCACAAACCCTGGGCAGCCACCACAATCAGAAAGCCCAAAGCTTTGGGGGACCTGCTCCAGCCTGCACAGGAGCTGCTCCACACTGCCATCGGGCCATGAGGATTCTCAGGTCCATGCTGGCTCCCAGACACTTCTTTCAGTGCTACGGCAGCTGCCATTTCCCACCGGGCAGTGATATGACCAAGTCAGTGAGCTGGAGGATGCACCTCAGCACCCTCATCACCCAAAGCCAGCCACAGCGTCCAAGCGCCAGAGTTTATTGCCAAAGTGCAGAGATCCAGGGGGGTAAAGAGGTCGGAGTGAGGAGGTAGCAGCACCCAGGGATGCCCATGTGCTGGAGTCGGGTAGGGAACAGGGTGGTGGGACAGGCTGGAGATCCCCATGGCCATCAGGGCCCCACACAGGTGTAGGTGGTGTTTCCCCAGAGGAAGGCGGGGGATGAGGAGCGGAGCCACTGCAGCGTGGCTGCGCTCTGCTCACAGACCCAGCCGAGGGCTTCCCCGCACAGACCGCCTGACAGCCCCGAGCCCGACACCCTGCCGCAGGCCAGGAAAGAGCTGGTGGAGCGCTGGATTGGGAAGAGCCTGCAGGGAGAGAGTGGGCTGAGATGGGATGGGCAGGAAGGGCTGGGGTCACCCATCGGCAGCTCCTCCAGCCAGGGACCAGAGGATGCTGTGGGAGAAAAGCTCTTCCTCCCCATGGAGCACTGTCCCCTGCCGCCCTCCTCCCAGTTAGGACACACACTCTGATCCCCCCTAACCCTACCTCTGCCTGTTTGACATATAGCCCCTGGCGCCATCATGCACGCAGCACCCCCAGGTCCCTCCTGGCAGTGCTCAGCACTAGCTGCACCAGGTAAATCCTGGGAACCTGCTTTTGGGGGACACCCCCCCCCCAGCCCCTCACCCAGGCAGGGTGTGGGCATCAGGGTCAGCCCCTCGCAATATTCCCTCCCCTAAAATGCCCCAGTGCAGTCCTGGGAAGATGAGAGGTCCCCAAAATTTGGACCACATCCCTGTGTGCCAGTGGTCTGCCTGTCCCCCTGTCACCTCCCTGAGCCCTGATGCTGGACCCTCAGCAGCCCTGGCTGGGGACAAGTTGACAGCCTCACCCCTTCAGTGCGGTGCCATCCAGCCACTTCCAGTCAGACCTGGAGCTGTCCCGCTTCAGCCCCACGTGGAAGACTTCCATGTTGGCTGTGCGCACCAGGAAAGCCTAGAGCAGGAGAGGACCCACATGAACTCCCTTGAGGGGGACACCCAGCCCCAGCCACGCGATTAGTGACAGGGGGATGCGCAGTTTGGGCACAGCATCGCCGGCTCCCTGCCTGGAGGCTTGGCTCGGCTTTGGGCACGGGGACCAGAGCCAGGGAGCTCAGGCGATGTTGGAGATGGCTGGGTGACTGCTGAGGGACCTTGAGGTGGTCACCAATGCAGCCCAATGCCCGCGGGAAGTTGGATGGGCCAGTCTGGGTGCACTCACCAGGGTGGTGTTGGCTCGGATGGTGACCAGCTGTGCCCCTCTGGAGCAGCAATCCTCTCTGCTCTGTTCCCAGCTCCTTTTGGCAGAGGAGAAGTAGTAGCACTGCCCCGCATCCCAGAGCCAGCCCACCGGGCAGAACTGGCATGGCCCTGCACACCAGAAACTCAGCCTGCAGGAGCAGCCGGGACAGGGCAGCCGGCAGGGGCTGCCACCAGCCCCCAGCCCAAGGGACAGGAGGGTGGCAAGGGGCAGACAGGGTGCCAACCAACACAGCGTACTCCTATGGCTGCCCTGCGGAGAGAACCCTCCACTTGCCCTTAATCTGGAGCCCAGCTCCTACGTCCCATCCCCAGCTCCCCAGTGAGAGCCCCAGGGGAGATGGGTTGGTGACATGAAGGTGCTGGCACCGGGCAAGTGGGTGGGGGAGGGGAGGTCCAGGTTTGGGAGTGTGGTACAAACATCATTTGCAAAAGCTGAGAACGCAGTCAAGATTTCAGCTTCACTGGTCGAAAGAGAGCACCTGACGCCATCCGGCAGATGGATGCTCATGGCAGCCATGAGCCTGGTGCGTGCCCAGGCAACACTGAGCCGCACTGGGATCGTCTCTTCTGAACAGATCCCAGCAGCGCAGCCTGTTCAGCAGCACTGGGGCAGCTCTCCATGTCATGAGCCAGGGGACAGGCAGCAAGGGTGAAGGAAGACTTGGGGGGAGGGCATGTTCTGGAGTAGAGACAGATCCTACCCCTTGAAAGGAACAGCCAGGCCCTCTCCAAACCTCACCCGGGAGCCCACCGGGCTCTCTTACCTCTCAGTGTCTGTTGCCCATACCTGGGGCTCTCCTCCGTGCTCCAGGGACTGTAGGCACAGCTTGCCTGTTGTCCTAAATCTACAGAAGAAGGGCACAGGAGTGTCCCCGCCAACCATGGGCTCCTGCTCCCAGCAGCAGCCAATGCCCTCTCCCACAGGACAGCCTTGCAGCTGAGGGCATCCCCCCATTTGGGTGAGCTGCCAGCCAAGCCCGCCAAGGTCCACCAGCCTTGCTATTCTTGGGAGCCCATCACATGACAGGCTTTCGGGGAAAGTGCTTCTGCATTTCAGTTTCAATGTCACCACTTCTCCCTCCTGTCTTCACTATGTTGCCAGGTGATGCAGGAGGGTGCCCCAGCGCCGTCCCCAAGCCCACGCTGTCCCCCCACCTTCCTCTCCCAGCCAGGCAGGCGATGTCTTGCCTCACTAAATTTCCTGCTTACCCCAGAACCTGCAAAGCTCTCAACCCCAAGCAGGAGGACCTTGTCTGTTGTTACATGAGCCCCATGGTGCCAGTCCCAACCCCAAGGCCCCGGCCAAAAAGGTCCAAGCACAAGCATGTACTCACAGTGGAAGCTCAAGCCGACGAGGACGATTTGTGCCAGCAGGAGCAGCAGGGAGAGGAGAGCCAGGCTGAGGGCTGCCCAGCACCAGGGCAGCCGCACCGTCTGCTGAGGAGCTGAGAAAGGGAGTTAGTATGGGTCCTGGGGACTTGGTGGGAGAGGTGGGGACCACCCAGCCAGGAAAGGTCTGTGAACCCTGGGCAGGGTCTCAGGAGGCAGCAGGGGAGCCCAGGAAAACTGAGGGAGAGCCCATTTGCAGCACCTTGAGCCTCCTAGAAGTTGTCTCCCTGCAGACGGTGCTTGGCACGGGGGATAGAGCAGGGCATGGCGTGCCTGTGTGCACTTGAGGCACTGGGGTGCAGTGGGCATCCTCTGCCCTTAAGCACCTCCTTACCCGCTCCCTGAGAGCTGGCAGTCTGCAAAGGGGCTGGAGCGGAGCTGTTTAGGAGAGGATACGCGAAAGGAGGGAGCAAGGGGAGCAGGGCTGGGGGAACAGCTCTGCAAGAGATCAAGGGTCTGCAGGAGGGCAGGGTACCCGCCAGGAGAGCTGGGGTGCCAGGGGCAGGGAGCAGCGTGCCATTACCTGGTGTGGGGGGCAAGCGCAGGTCGGCGTACGTGACCCCCTCTTCCATCCCTCCCTCTGTCTCTCGCTCTGCGCCCCACGGGGGAAGCGGCAACCCCCTCCCAGCCCCCTTTGGCAGCCTCGTGTGTGACGCAAAATGGAAAGTGACATTTCCTGGCGGGGTCCCCAGAGGCACCACCTGGGCCACAACCCTGAGTGGGTCGTGGTGCTGCCAGCGACGAGGGCGAGGGGGGAGCCCCAGCCAGGCCGGCACCCCAGGCATCCCCATCACCAGGGAACCCCGCACCCCTGGCTGCGGGGCAGCGAGAGGTGGGGATGCCTGCTGGCTCAGATGTGGGGCCATGGCTGCACTGGGCAGCCGTGTGGAGGCTGCTCCCCCTGCCCCGACCCCCCAGGTGCTCAGTAGATCTGCCCTAGGGACTGTGCAGGGAAACTGGGCATCCTTGGGGAGCGGGACTCAGGGCCCTGTCTGTGTCCCTGAACTCCGTGTTCTCAAAGCAGCAAGGCCACCGGGTGTTTGCTTAGATGTGGTTTCTGCTGCCTTTGTTGGTTGTTTTTTTTTGCATGGGGCTGCAGCTGCATCTCGGCCTTGGAAAGCTGGGGGGTGGCGGCGGGGGATGGGGACTGGAGTGCTCCTTCCCCTCCCGGAGCCTTGAGGGCTGCCGTGACGGGCACCCCCGCCGTGCCCTGGGGGCCACCAGTCCCCCTCCGGGGTGGTCCTCCCCCGGGGTCCCTGCCCTCCACCTCTACGGCCGGGCAGGGGCGGGGATGGCTGCGGGCAGACAACGACCCCCTCCGCCGGGCTGGCGGGTGATGGCGATGGAGGTGGGGGGGTGTGGGGGGATGGAGGAGGGGGTGGTGGGGAAGGCTGGCACGGTCAGGACTACGTTTCCCAGCGGCTCCTCCGGGGGCTGCACATGCTCGGTGCGGCTCCCGGCGACTCCCGGCAGCTCCCGGCGCGGCGCCCGGTGCGGCGCCCGGTGTCGCGCAGGGGAGCTCGGTGCGGCTCCCGGCAGTCCCCGGCGCGGATCCTACTGCGGCTCCCGGTGTAGCTCCCGGTGCAGCTCCCGGTGCGTCCCCCGGCGCGGCGCGGCGCGGCGGACTCCCGGTGCGCCCTCGGGAGCGCATGGCCGAGCCCCGGGGCTGAGCCCTGCCCATCCCAACCTCACCACCGAGCCCAGGGCCGAGCTTTTCCCCGGCACCCACTCTCACCCCCGGCATCATGCCCCGCGGGCGAGCCTGGACGCAGGCGGAGGTCAGCAGCCTCCTGGCGCTGGTGGGGGGCTCGGGGGAGGCCGCCCTGCTCATGGCCTCCACGTCGCGACCCAACGAGGCGCTGTGGCGGGAGATCTCGCAGGGGCTGGCGGCGGCCGGCTACAGGCGCAGCGTGGCCCAGTGCCGCTCCAAGTGGAAGGCGCTCAAGCAGGCTTTCCACTCGGAGCGGGAGACGCGCCGGAGGGCCGGCTGCCACTCGCCCCGGTTGCCCCCGCACTACCGAGCCATGAAGAGCATCTGGAAGGCGGCCGGGCGGCCCGTCTTTGGCGAGCGGAGGATGCCAGGTGGGTGCTGGGGACGTACGGGTGGGCTGGGCAGGATGGCTGGACGTGGGGTACTGGGGGAGCACTAGTGCCACGCAGCCACCCGGGGTCCCTTGACAATCTCTTTCTCTTCCTTTAGACCTGGTGAAGCTGCCCCCCAGGAAGCGCAGGTCAGCCATTGCCGCCCACTCTCCATCCTCACCAGAGCCGCCAGGTACCTGTGGGCTCAGGCAACCGGAGTGGGGCTTGTACCGGCTGTGAGGTGGCAGGCGCCCCTTGTCTCCTGGTTATTGAAGCTCTTTTCTGCACCCCCTCACCCTCCTTCTGCAGAGCACGATGTCGGCAGGGACGCCCCAGGCGCGCTGCTGTCCCCGCTGCTGCAGTGTGCGAAGGATGAGCCAGAGAGCCGTAAGTACCAGTCTGCCCCGCTGCACCGGGCTGCACGGCCACGGCTCCAGCCCAAGCCCATGCCAGCATGATGGGAATGGGGGGCTTAGCGGGTGGGAGGGCCCATCACAAGTCCCTCAGCAGGGATGCTCACCAATGGGGGTGTTGGGACTTCTCTCTCCCAGAGGCTTTGGCTCCAAACCAGCCCCAGAGCGTGAGGTGATGGGGATGGCTGGGATGGGGCAGGAAGGGTCCCTGGCTCTGACCCAGCCTGAGGGCATGGCAAGGCTGCTGGCTGCCCCGAGGCAAGTCGTGGGGCTCGAGGTCTCTTAAGGGACAGTGGCCCTGATCTGGCCCAGGGGGCTCTTGCGGCTGTGCGGCACTGCAAGGCATGTGACTCCCCTTCCTTTGGCAGGTCCTGGCTCCCCCCTTCCCCAGTAACACCATAAAGCTTCAGATGAGTTAGGACTGGGTGTGAGGGCCAGAGGTGTTTGCAGCTCCCCTGCCCTGCAGCGCACCCAGGGGCAGATCCTGCTCCCCCCTTGCTGTGCGCACTCTGATGGGCTTGGCACCGAGGTGATGCAGGATATGTCCCTGGGTCTGATTTGCGTGGGCACCCCGGCCAGCATCCCACACTGGGTAATTACCTTCTGTCTCCCTAAATTCCCCCTGCAGTTTCAAGTGGATGTGGGATTCTCCTTCACTTCCAGTCCTAATCTGTTGTGTAGCGTTGCTGCGCGCTGCTACGCCGCTGCTGCCTTCCAGCCCAGAGGTGGCTGCATTGCAGTGGTGGGTGAGTGACTCCTGCTTTTGTATATAGCTCGTGAACGCTTTGGGGCCCTGCAGGGCGCTGTGGAGCTGTGGCTAGGGCATGTCGGGCTGCGGGGCTGGCCGGGGCAAACCGGGCAGACCCCTGGCTGGTGGTGATCCCCATCAGACGGCACATCTCTCCTCTCTGCTCTCTCCCAGCAGCCGGTGGGGACCACATCGCTGGAGTGCCGCCCACTCCCCCCGCTGTGCCACGTAAGACTTTCCTTGCCCTGCTCAGTCCGGTAAACCCCCTCAGCCCTGTGAGCAGGGTCTGATATGGTTCTCATTGCAGACGCCAGTCGCTGCTTCCCCCCCCTTCCCCACCTGGGTGAGTACCGTGTCCAGGCCACTGTGCTTGTGCACCGCAGGGCAGGAGGCAGCCACAGCTCACGGGCTGGGTCTGCTTTCCTTCCAGGCTGTCACACCACCCTGAAGCAGGAAAGAGATGAGCAAAAGGCTGGTAAGGGTCTGCAGCTTCAAGCAAGTCCCCCTGGTCCGGGGAGGGGGGCAGCTCTGTCCTGTCCCACCCGTGGGGATGGAGAGCAGGGGGTCCCACAGCCAGTGCCAGCCTGGGGCTCTGTGGCAGGGTCAGGCTGCGCACGGGGCTGGGGTGGCTCCAGCACGCTGGTTTCTCCCTCCATACCATACCATACCATCGTGGCAGGTTTTCCTGGTGAGACGTCCCCGGGGATGGCAAGAGGAAACCGAGTACTGCCAGTGGCCACCGCAGCCCTGGGCTCCCCTGGGACCGCTGCCATGAGCGAGCAGCTGGCGGTGGGTGAAGAGGCGTCAGACGCAAGCCTGCATGGTGGGTCCTGCCTGCAGCATCCCAACAGCCTCACAGGGGCTCGTCGGAGCAGCGGTGAGGGTTTGCTGCCCCTGACCCTCCTCTCACTGCAGGCTCCGGGGTGGCAGGCTTGCTGCAGAACGTCCAGCAGCTGCTGGTGCAGATCCTACAGACGTCGCGGCAGCAGCAGGCACTGCTGGAGAGCCTGGCCAGTGACACCGTCTCCCACCTCCACCTCCTCTCCCACAGCCTGGTGCAGGTGGGCGAGACCCTACACCAGCTCCTGCTCCGGCCGCAGACCCATCCTGGCCTTCTCGGCCACTACGGTCCCCACGTGCCCCTTTTCGAGGGTGGCCCTGGGGTGCCCTGTTCCCCCGGCTCTCCCCACACCTCCCCAGATCACAAAGAGGAGCCTCGGGTGTCCCCTGCCGCCAGCTGCACGCCCCCATGAGTGCCACCATCCCCGGCCCCAGGGGCGACGGCTTCGCTACGCAGCCACGGCACAAATCTTTATAGCAGAGGCCCCGGATATTTTGAAAGTTTATAGAAGAGAGACATTTTAATAAAATTAAAAATAGCTTTTGTACCAGCAATGACAATCGACCAATTCTTTTCCCGTCTCTGGGGGACATTCCCCTTCTCACTTTCGAAATGAGCAGAAGGGGAACTCCGCTATTTATAGCCTCTGGGAAACTCCCAGGCCACACACTGTGGGGCAGATGTGCTTTCTCTGCCCCTGACGGCTCCCTGACAGATTCCAGCTGTGCTTGGCACCGGCAGGACCTGGAGGATGTGCTTCCGTGCCATGGAGGAGAGCAGGGCTGCCACGGGCTGGGGAGGGCAGAGAGCCCAAACGGGGCACAGGCTGCATCCCTGTGGAAGGGCAGGAGCCAGGGTGGGCAATGCTGGGCAGCACTGGGGCTGAGGAGGCAGCTCATGCTGTGGCCATGTTCCTTCGGTCACCAGGTCTTTGGTGAGTCCCTTCTAGTGGGCAAGCTGGGGGCTTGCGGCATTCTGTGGTGAGCCCAGTCCTGCTCCCAGGGCTCAGGACATGGATCATCATCAGATAGCAGTAGTCGCAGGCATGCTGTGCTTGTCTGCAACGTTCTGCTTGGCAAAGCTGTCACTGACTCTTGCCCAGACCCCCACCACCTCCACCAGGATGCCCACATCCTCCATGGGGCTGGGGCGGATGTGCCAGCTACCTCCAGAACCTCTTAGCCATGTCCAGGGAGAGGATGTAGGTAGTGCTATTGGCATAGGTCGGGTAGATGTCAGGACAGTAGTCCTGCTGTGCCACGTGCCACTTGCTGGAGGGGTGACAGGGGACCTGCCACTTCTCCCAGGAGAAGAGGGATCCCACATAGAGGCTGGTCTGCACCAGGTCACGCCCAACCAGGAAGGTGGGCAAGCAGTCCATGTTGAAGCAGTCATAGTCCATCTTGAGGATGTAGCGGGGCTGGCACTGCTCAGACGCTGTGCGTGACCTTCAGGGTGAGGTTGCAGTAGATGTCCCTGTAGCTCCCCACCAAGATGTCCCCATGCTCCTGCCCTTCCTGCTGCATGCCCCAGCCCACTGCTGCCTCGGATGCCTGCCCCACCAGAGACACCATCTACCAGGGGCTTACCAGGGCACCCCACGTTCTCCAGAGGACATGCTGAGCCTCCACATGGCCCACCACGGCTGTCACCAGGATGAGCAGCACACACCAGCTGGCTGGAGCAACCTACATGCGGCCAAGCCATGGAGAGGGGCCAGGGGCATGGCCAACGGGGCCACCAGCGAAGTGGCCGGGGACAGCAAGTGCTACAGCACCAGCAAGCAGCAGCATTGCAGCCCAGCTGGCATCTGCAGGGGAGAAGCGTGGGCGAACAGTGGTGGGAAAGCCTCTCACAGCACCATCCCTCACCCCACGCAAGCTGCACAGCCTGGGTCAGAGAGAAGGTCCGTGTCGCGGAGCCATGCTGGCCCCATGATGCAGTGGGCAGCGAGATGGGGTTCTGTGGGGGCTGCTGGGAGCAGGGCCAGCCCTGGTGGGGATGGTGCTCCCACGGCCGCACACAAACCATCCTCTGTGCTCCTGAGCAGGGAGCAGAAAGCGGCTGGCTGCTGGCCAGCAGCGCTGGCCCCAAGCCTCGCAGCGGTGGGGCCACTGCCTGCAAACAGCTCTGCCCTGGCTGCCCCCACTGGGGGGCCGATTAGGGTGGGCCAAGGTAGGAGAAAGGTGGGATCTCCCTTCCTGAGCCCTGCCACCAGTGAGGCTGCAACGGGAGGGCACCTTTGGGCTGTGATCACCCATGCTCCCCACCACCCTGCTGTGCTCCCCGTCATCCTTCTGTGCTCCCCCCTACCTTGCCACGATTTCCATCACCCCACTGAGCTCCCACCACCCCTCTGTGATCCCCATCATCTCACCACGCTCCCCACCACCCTGCTTTGCTCCCTGCCATCCTGCTGTGCTCCCCCCACCAGAGGCTGCAGCTTCCTCCCTCCAGCCCTGGGACACCCTGGCACCCATTCCTTGAGCCCCCAGGGGTGCTGGGGCAGTGGGGCAGGCTGTTCCTCCGCACTGGGGGGGTGCAGTGAGGTGAAGGGGGATGCAGTGAGGTGCAGGGGGATGCAATGCAGTGTGTGGGTCTGCAGCAAGGGTGCAGTGAGGGAGAAGGTGGGGTGCAGGGGGGTCCAGGGGTGTGTGTGTGTCTGCAGGGAGGGTGCAGGGGACTGCAGTGCAGTGTGTGTGGGTGCAGTGAGGGTGCGATGGGGTGCAGTAGGGTGCTGGTGGGATTGCAGGGGGGTGCAGAGGGCTGCGGGGGAGGTGCAGGGAGGGTGCAGGGGGAGTACAGGGGGGTTTCAGGGGAGGTTCAATGGAGGGTGTAAGGGGGGTGCAG
>VUYV01000521.1:286937-306848 GCA_008711295.1 Anarhynchus alexandrinus
GCGGGGGGGTGCAGTGGGTGTGCAGGGGGTGCCCGGGGACCGCCGGGCGCGGGGTGCACCGCGGCGCCCTTGGCCATGCGGGCAGGGCCGGGTTAGAGTGACAGCTCGGCAGCCAATAGGAGATCAGGAAGAAGAGGCGGGGGCGGGGTCAGATCAAGGCCCGCCTCACCGCCGGGGGCGTGGCCGAGGAGCACTCTACCCAATCGCAGAGGCTGCGGCGGAGCACGGGCGGCGCGGCCAATCATGCAGCGGGGAGGGGCGGGAGGGGCGGGGCTCCCCGTGACGTCACGGGAGAGGGGATTCCCCCGGCGGGACGGGACGACCCGGGGCAGCCCCCGGAGCTCCTGCGGGGGGGTTTCGGCCCCCGGCCCGGTCCTGCCTGCCCCAGGGCTGGGGCATCGCCACCCCCCGGCATTGCCCCCCTTCCCCAGAACGGGGGGTCGCCCCCTCAGTGAAAAGGAGGTGAGCCCACCCCCACACCCCCCCGGGGGTGTGCTTCACACCCCCCCCGGCGGTGCGGGGGTGCGTGGAGGGGGTTGCTGGGCGGGCACGGGGGTGTGCTGCCAGGGGCACGCTGCGGCACTCACACTGCACCCTCTGCTCCCTGCCCTGCCCCAAAAGCAACCCGTGCAGCACGGCTTGGGGTGTCCCCTGTCCGTCCCCCCCCCCAGCTCGGGCACAGGGGGGTGCCAGAGGGGCAGTGGGGCAGGGCTGGACCCCAGCCCCTTTCCAGTGAGCCCCCAGCCCTGAGACGCAGGCACTGGCTAGTTTCAGCAAGGGAAACTGGGGCTGGCACCGAGGGGACGCAGGTGGGGATAGCCCGGGGTTCCTGAGGGTGTCCATCTGAAAGAACCCCTGTGCACGGAGAGATCCCTCCAATTCCAGACACAGGCAATTCGCCCGTGCTTGCAGGGCTGGTGTGACAGCCCGGAGAACACAGGGCAAGGCTGGGGAGAGGAAGGCAAGCTCCTTTTTGGGCACGCAAGGCCTTCTCCAGGCTGGAAATGGAGGTGAAAGCAGCAGCAGATCTCAGCAGGATTTCAGTGCTGCCGTCTGGTGGCCCAGGGACCATGAGGGTCCTGCTCTGGGCAGCCAGGACATGTGGCTCCTTCCCTCTCCATCCCCGACAACAGCTTGCAACAGGGCACCTGCAGCACACGGAGCAGCTCCCACCCTGCACCCCAACAGCTATGCGACCCCCAGGGCAGCTAAATCAGACCCCTGGGGTAGTGGGGGCCTGGGGGAGGATTTTTCCCTGGATTTATCCCCTCTGGAACAAGTCAAAGCTGCAACACCCTCCTGATCCTCTCCTTCCTGCATGGCCTGCCCCAGCCTAGAGCCTATATATAAGATGTGGAGGAACTGAAATAATAAAATGTGTTTACCTGCCAGTGGAGCAGGCAGTGACCCCTTTGCCCCTGTACCCAGCTACCAGCTGTCACCGCACGCCGTGCCCTGGAGGCGATGCTGTGTGCCCACTGGAGCCTGGTTCCATCCCGCAAAGCAGAGGCGCCGGTACTGTCACCCAAATGACTGCCCCAAGAGCAGCTTTGGGCTGTGTCCTGTGGCTGCCTGCTCTCGCCACTCAGCCCTGTGGCTTCCCAACTGCACCAGCCCCTCATCTTCCCTTTCCTGCCCCAAAGGGTGCCCCAAGCCCGGGGTGACCTGGTGAAGGGCACACAGACCCTCCCTGGCCACAGCTCACCCCACAGCCCAGCTCTGCTAAAGACCCCGGTCGTGACAAAAGCCCTGACCATTGGCATTAGGAACAGTCCCCTGGCTCTCAAGCCTTGCAAAATCCTTCTCATCAACTGCAAATGCTGAAGGAGAGGTTTACCATGTGTAAGCCATTGGGGTGCAGCTTGACTCCTGCCGGCACCCCGTGCACATATGGCTCTTACCTCCTCACGCTTCTCCCTCTGCAAGTAGTCTGCATTTACACCTCAGTGCTTTCTCCCAGGCTGCTGAACAAGATAGAGATCAGTGAGACAAACTGGATATCCACAAGTCCATGGGGCCTGATGGGATGCACCCTCGAGTGCTGAGGAAGCTGGGGGAAGTCATTGCTGGGCCACTCTCCATCATCTTTAAAAGGTCCTGGAGAACAGGTGAGGTGCCCGAGGACTGGAGGAAAGCCAGTGTCACTCCAGTCTTCAAAAAGGGCAAGAAGAATGACCCGGGAAACTACAGGCCAGTCAGCCTCACCTCCATCCCTGGAAAGATGATGGAACAGCTCGTTCTGTGTGTCATCTCAAAGCACCTGGAAGAAAAGAAGGTTATCAGAAGTAGTCAACATGGATTCACCAAGGGGAAGTCACGTCTGACTAATCTGATAGCCTTCTACGATGGTGTGACTGGATGGGTGGATGAGGGGAGGGCAGTGGATGTTGTCTACCTTGACTTTGGTAAGGCTTTTGACACTGTCTCCCACATTATCCTCACAGGCAAGCTTAGGCAGTGTGAGTTAGATGAATGGACAGTGGGGTGGATTGAGAACTGGCTGGCAGATAGAGCTCAGAGGGTTGTGGTTAGTGGTGCAGAGTCTAGTTGGAGGTCAGTAACGAGTGGTGTCCCTCAGGGGTCAGTCCTGGGTCCAGTCCTGTTCAACATATTCATCAATGACCTGGATGAAGGGATAGAGTGTACCATTAGCAAGTTTGCTGATGACACAAAACTGGGAGGGGTGGCTGGCACGCCAGAAGGCTGTGCCACCATTCAGCGTGACGTGGACAGGCTGGAGAGTTGGGCAGAGAGAAACCTAATGAAATTCAACAAGGGCAAGTGTAGGGTACTGCACCTGGGGAGGAATAACCCCATGCATCAGTACAGGTTGGAGGCTGACCTCCTGGAGAGCAGCTCTGTAGAAAGGGACCTGGGAGTCCTGGTGGACAACAGGATGACCATAAGCCAGCAACGTGCCCTGGTGGCCAAGAAGGTGAATGGCATCCTGGGGTAGATCAAGAAGAGTGTGGCCAGCAGGTCGAGGGAGGTCATCATCCCTCTCTACTCTGCCCTGGTGAGGCCACATCTGGAGTACTGTGTCCAGTTCTGGGCTCCCCAGTTCAAGAAAGACAGGGATCTGCTGGAGAGGGTCCAGCAGAGGGCTACAGAGATGATTAGGGGATTGGGGCATCTCTCTTATGAGGAAAGGCTGAGGGACTTGGGTCTTTTTAATCTAGAGAAAAGAAGATTGAGGTGGGATCTTATCAACGCTTACAAATACTTAAAGGGAGGGTGCCAGGGGGATGGGAACAGTCTTTTTACAGTGGTGCCCGGTGACAGGACAAGAGGGAACGGGCACAAACTTGAACATAGGAAGTTCCATCTTAACATGAGGAGGAACTTCTTTCCTTTGAGGGTGGCAGAGCACTGGCACAGGCTGCCCAGAGAGGTTGTGGAGCCTCCCACTCTGGAGACATTCCAAACCCGCCTGGACACCGTCCTGTGCTACCTGCTGTAGGTGACCCTGCTCTGGCGGGGGGGTTGGACTAGATGATCTCCAGAAGTCCCTTCCAACCCTGATCATTCTGTGAATCTGTGAATGCCCGCCCTGCTGCCAGAGATGGGTCTGCAGCCTCTGCTGGTGGGCTGTCTGGAGGGATGGACACCACTGGGCATGGAGGCACTCCTCAGTGCTGTCAGGCACTTCTCTATTTCACTTTCTTTTAAAAGCATGATGTTTTTCACTGGAGACGGAGTCACTCTCACCAGCAGCTCTTAACTCTTCATAGGTGGGCTACAAGGCAATGATGGACTATTTAGGTTTGTGGTCATGCCCCGAAAGCCTCACATGCTGCAAAGCAGCATCCAGCATCTCCCCCCACAAAACAACCACCCAGCTGGTATAGGGCGCAGGATGGATTAGGCAGAAGGATAACTCCAAAATCCAGGACTGAGTGAAGCAGAAAAGGGTGTCTAAGGACAAGGAGAGGAAGCTGCTTTGAAGTGTATCAGGATGTTTATCTTGATGTCAAAAGCACTTTTTTAATGAAGCGGTTCCCCTCTTTGAAGTGGATCCTCCTTGCGCTGTTCCTGGCTGTAGCTCAGGGAGATCCTGCACCCTCATCAGACGTTAATTTTTCTCACGTGATTTGCCTGAAAAAAAAAAAAATCCCTCCGTGTTGCAGCAGACAGGATGAGACAGAAGTGAAGACTCAGGGAGGAGAGCAGCCAAGTCGCCTTTGGACCCACCGGGCAGAGGACGGGGTCAAGTGTGTTTTTGAAGGCAGCCCTGAACTGGAGCACACTTGAGGTCTGAGGCTGAATTTCAGTTGAAGGCAAGGTGCAGGCAGATGCTCAGTGTCTGGGAGCGCTCGGCACCTCCCCACAGCAGGAACTGCACCCCAAACCTCGGGGTTTACTAATGCTTATGGGGTCCCTCGAGAGGAGCTGGGTGTTGCTTCAGGTCTCCCCTGAAACAGGGAAGAAGACTCCAGCTCAGGTTATCCATCTCCCCTGCAGGCGATGCCTTCATTAGTTAATTAGAACAACAATCCTCATGGGCTCCTCTGGGATTTCTAGCTGTGCTGGCAGGAGATTTGCTGACTGCAGGCAAGCCCTGGGGCAAAGCTCCACAGGAGGACGTGGAATCTGGAGCCCACTGGGACCCACCTCCCCTCTCCTGCTGAGCCGGGAGCCCCTGGATGGCACTTGTTGCAAGTCCGTTTAATTTTAGCCAAAATATTCCTCCTTAAAACGTGGAGCCCTGGGTATTAGCCCTGAAGGTGGTGAAGCATCTTTATATAAAGTAAGAATAAACTGTAATATTCCCCTCGGTGTAGGCACCACTCACACTCCAACAGGCAGATTCAACGTGATTTCTTTAATACAGCTTCCACTGAGAGCACTGTTCATACATAACAACATATTGCTTAGCACTTGGTTCTTTCAAGGGAAATTTTAGTGGTGGTATTTGAGTGGAGGGGGAAGTGGTTTTTATGAGAAAACTTTAATCTGCAAGCCATAAAGGGAACAGTGGCTTTGCATCCCATGGAAAATGTTCTCAGCCTCCGCTAACATGGTTTTATCTTTCTCTGCAGGCTTGCTTCTTAAGATAAATTTATCCAGGATTGCATTTGGTGTAACAGTTTTATTTCTGTTGGTGCAAGGCTGATTTCTCACGAGAGTAACTGCCTTAATTTCCTACCACTTGACAGTGAGCACAGCTGCACTTTGTACTTGTAGACTTTGTTCTCGCAATTGCAGCCCGCGGGAGATCCTTCCCCTGCTCGCTGGCCATGATGCGCCGAGGCTGCTCCTTCAGCAGCATCCCTCTGTGTTGATATAGGGTCCCCGGATGATGGCTCTGCGCCTAGAAACACTTGACTTTCTTGTCATAACACAAAAGGCAAAGGCTTGCAGGACACACAGGTCCTACCCCAAGATCCATCCGAAGGAGGTAGGTCCAGGTTGCAGCACCTTGGGGCATCCCTGGACACCCTCAAAGCCTCATCGCTCCAGCAAGACCTCAAAGTTGGCGTTGCAAAATTATTTGCAATTTTATGCTGTTGCCAAGATCTTCCTCAAAGCCTTTTTGGGGGTTGTTTTGCTCTGTTTTTCCACGTAACTTCATCCCCTTTCCTGTGCTCTTCACTTTGACGGCTTCCCCTCCTTGAGGAATGTCCTTGCCCACCTGTTCGCCTGCTCCACTCCTCAGCTACGCTGGCCCTGCAAATCTCATTACAGGAGGTGTTCATTTACTGGAAGTCTCCAGCATGCTGCTCTGAGCAATTCTTGTGCTGTGCGCGCTGCCCTCCTGGCTGCTCTATTAATTTCTTTTAGCAAGCTCCCTGATTTCTATGCAGTTCCTTTGATGAAGTTAAGCACAACTCAAGCGGCTTTTCCACTCGGCAGAGCAGCTCTTCAACAGCCCTCTTCTAAATTGCCAAGGATAAAGTCCCAAGCCTGCCTCCCACCCCTCCCCCTCCCTGTGGGTTCCCCCATCAGCCTCCCCAAGAAAATTACCACCGGCTCAGCGGCTAAAAATCCTGGTGCTTTGCATCACCACCACATTTGCCTGGTCTGCCATGTCACAGTGTCCCCCTTCCCTGTCTGCTGCTCCCCTCTGGCCATGCTCCCACGGCAGCTGTTGTTGGTCCCTTGACACAGCCCCCCTGTGGTGATCTGGTCCCTGTGGGTACAGCTAACCCATTTGTCCCTCATCTCCATGGCCCCTGCACCCATACCCTCATGCAAAATCGGGCGTCCCCTGCTACCCCACTGCTTTCTCACACCTCCAGGCATTGTGGCACTGGGTGCTGCTGGGGCAATGCTGGTTCCTGATGTCCCAGGTTCGTCTCCGAGTCCCTTGTCCCTGCTCTGGGCTGGTTTTATCATGCTCAGCTCCATCCCAGTGTCATGGGACAGGTACCCAAGGCATGGTGCTGCCCTGGAGCAGGGACCTGAAGAGATGGTCCATAGCAGAAGTAATGCAGGAGCATGAACTCGGGCTGGACTTGCTCCATCTGTATCTGTACCTATACCTCCCGCTTGTGGGTGCCTGTCTCCCACCTGGCCCTCGCCCAGCACCCTGCAGACTGGGGCTGAAGCTTTGAGGGGTCCCCGACATGGGATGAGGGCTGGGGATGGCAGTGGGGAGGGTGAGACAGAGGGCTAGGGGATGGAGAAGAAGGAGGGGTGAGGAAGCAGGCTCCACACGGCTTGTGGCAGGTGAAATTGTGTCCCTTTGCATGCTCAGACCTGCTCCCCCCAGGCTGGCCATGGCCGGGCTGCTGTCTGCGGGGCTGAGGGATGGCCAGGGGCAGAGCAGGGCAGGCGTCTCCAGCGCCGGTGATCTGTGCAGCAGTGCCAGCCGTGGCTGATGGATGGGTCTGCGTAGGGAGGGCGGTCGAGGCTTGCTACTCTGATGAGAAAATCATCGAGTGGCTGGAGGGTACGCCGGGCAAATTGCAAAAGAAGAGAGCAGCCGGGCCATTCTCTCAGCCTTTTGTCATCCCCAGAGCAGCACGGTGACAGCCATGCCCGGCCAGGGAGCAAGCTCTGGCTGCACCCACGGCGGGATTTACGTCGACTGTGGTGGAAAGGTTTTGTCTCGCTGGGACCTGGCAGTGGAGCAAGCAGGAAAGGGGCGAGGACTTCCCAGGACACCGGTGGGAGGTCTGCTGCCCCTGGCCACGGGGTTTCATGAGGATACAGGGAGCAAAGGCTGAGGCGGGGGCAGAGCAAGATGGTGCATCCCTCCCTATACACCTGCCCCTGCACCCTGCAGAGATAATGCCATCCTTGGGGGCCTCATGACACAGGGACCACCAACCCACAGGCAACCAAGCTGGCGGCACCAACAGCCATGCAGTCACCTGCACCTCACAGCCCCTGGGCCCAGCAAGGGGCACAGCACCATCCCGCACCCAGAGAGACCCCAAAACCTGGGACCTCTCGCCAGCCGTGGTGTGCGTGGGCCGGGAGAGGAAGAGGGATGATGGATCCTGCCTGCACGCATGCAGCCCGCTGCAGGGCTGAATAATTCAGGCCCGACACATTAAAGTTGCATGGCGTGCAATTGCCGCCTGCAACGACTGACTGCGTCAGGGCCACTGTCTGGCGAGCCTGACCCGGCAGGCACGGGCAGGTGGTGGTGGGAGAGCCCAGCACCACCGTAGGGAGAGCAGGCTGCGGGCAACGGGCAGGGCAGCATCCCTGCAGTGAGCGTTAGGGATGGGAGGAGGTTGTGGGGGGGGGAAGCACGGCCCCAGCCTTTGGGATACACATTTCCAAGGAGCGTGTGTCAGAGCAGGGCATGCCAACCTTAGGGCACTGGCAGCCCAGTAGGCAGGATGGGGCTGGGATGCAGGATGCTAAGCTGCGGTGATGCTGTCCCCAGAGCCACCGCGTTCTGCATCGCGTGTGTCCCCTGCAGCCTTGCTAGCAGAACTGGCCACGAAGGCTTGTGCTGCCCCAGGCACCTGGCCAAAGCCATTCCCAGCTCTGTCTGTCCCCATGCCCTTGCAGCCACCAGCCCTGGTGGGTCTCAAACCCCCCCCATCCCTCCCCAGCACGGAGGAAGAGAAGCTCTTTGCTGGCTGTTCAGGGAGTTGGTTGCCATGGGGATGTCAGATGTACCTGGTTGTTATAGGGACACTGTTGCCATGGTTACATGGTTGCTGTGCCTGGCAGAGGCAGGGATGGAGCATCAGGAAGGCTGTTTACACTGGGGGGGTGCGGGTCACAGAGACCCTAACTCTCGGAGGCTGGGGCAAAGGCAGAGTCCAGCCTTGTCCCCAAGCCTGTCCCCATGGCTCTGAGGCTGGAGACCATGGAGCACACCAGCAGAGCTCATGCAGCCCCATAGGGATGGACGGGCCAATGGTCCTGACCCCACATAGGAGAGGTGGCTGAGGGGATGCAGAGTCTCCCATGGGGTGTCCCAGCATGCTCCCAATCAGGCTTGGTGGGAGACATGGTGCCGTACAGCCTGCCCTGGGCATCCCATGGGTGAGAGTGGCTTCGCTCTGCCTGGTCTGAGGAGCGCTGAGTGAAAACCTTTCAGTCCTGCAAGACTGCAGGTCCCGTACTCCCACCCCACTGCAATGGGCCCCGAGCTGCGCCAGCGGGTTTCTGCCCTGCTGTGGGGGGTGAAGTGGGGAGAGGGATTCCCAACACTCAGCGGGCAGCCTACAGGCCCCAGGGGATGTGTTGGGCTGGCAAAGAGTGCCTGGATCCCCTCCAGCGCTGCTTGGCTGAGCTCCCTCCCCGGCAGCACGGTCGACCGCTCGGCCTGTCCTTGAGATGAAAAATGCAGTCGCAGTTTTAATTAAAACGAGAGGGAGTGCTGAGCCGCCCCAGCAGCCTGGAGAAGCGGAGTCCAGCAGAGCCCGTGCATGGCTCCTCCAGGCTTCCCTGGGCAGCTCTGCCAGCTAAAACCCCTGCCCACCACTGCCAGGACCCCTCAGGGGTCCAGACCTGCATGTGCCACCCCGTGGTGTCCGCTGTGGGGTAGGCCAGGGGCTGCATAGCTGCTTGCAAGGGGAATGCACATCCCAACACGTTCTCGCCAGGCTCTGTTATGGTACACAAACTCGGCAAGCCGCAGGTTTGCACATAAAATCATAGAATCATAGAATGGTTTAGGTTGGAAGGGACCATGAGGATCATCGAGGTCCACCCGCCCTGCCACAGGCAGGGACACCTCCTACTAGACCAGGTTGCTCAAAGCCCCATCCAGCCTGGCCTTGGACACCTCCAGGAATGGGGCCTCCACAACCTCCCTGGGCAACCTGTTCCAGTGCCTCACCACCTTCAGAGTGAAAAATTTTTTCCTAATATCTAGGAAAAAATATCTACTCAGCCCTACAGCAGTGAGACAGGGGATGATGCTGCATGGAGCACTGACATCTCCGTGAAATTAGGGTGCATTTGTGCAGGACCACCCTTCGGGCTGGTGCACACGCCGGGGTGGCACAAGCCCCATGCTCAGCGTGCACCGCACTCCAGCGTGTTGCTGTGAAAGCTAAAGCTGAGCTCCTCATTCTATGGGGGCTGCTACTGCCGGAGGGATGCAACTGGACTTGGTGAAGTGAGTAACGTTCCTAATTAAAAGATTAATCCTTAATCAGCCGCCTGGCTGGACCAGACAGGGCATTTTGCGTGGCAGAGAAAGGGATGGAGGGTGAGCTCTTGGGGGAAGGAGGGGGGCACGTGCAGGTCCCCCAGCCCCCTTGCACAGTGACTGGGGCTCCTGACCAGCCACCCCGGGCTGCCCAGCACATGTCCTCACCAGGCTGGTTCCCCGCGGCCATCCACCCCTGCATAGCCCAAAGACGCAGGCAGCAAAGCCCAGAACCCACCACCAACAACTTGGCCCTCACCAGCTCCCACTTCTGCTCCTGCCTGCCCCGTCCATGCCACCCCCTCCAGCCACCCGCCACAGCCCCCCAAGCCCACCCCACTCCAGGCAGCTGGGGCCCAGCTCCCAGGCAGCAGGTTTAATTAGATTGCAATCCTATTATGGAGCTGCCTGCCCGCCCGCGGTTGCTAATCCTGTTAGGCATCCAGTAAATCTCCCTGTGCCGGGCTCCATCCCCTGGGTATGGGGAGGGGGGCTGCTGGCGGGTGGGCTCTGTTGAGCCAGGATGTGACCACCGAGGTGCAGAGCTTCGCCTGGGGACTCACCTCCAAAGACTCCTGCGGGGTTGGGAAGAGCCCAGGGGGTTGGAACCATCGTTGCAGGGGTGAGAAGGGGCAGTGGGGTTTCCCCTCTCCTCTCTGGTCCATCTTGGCCCCTCTGAGCTGCAGGAGCCGGGTGGAAATGCCCTGTCCTTGAGCCGTGCACACAGCCTGGGTGTTTGCCACCACACCACAGTCATCACCAGCTCAAATGGGTGCTGAGCCCTTGGGTCTGACCACAGGGGAAGATGAGGAACAGGGGCTGAGAGAAGGTTGCCCCAACCAAATGGGAGGGGGGGGGGGGGTACAGTCCATGCAATGCCCCCTCTCCCTGATGCTCAGTGCCCGGCAGAGACAGGGCAGCAAGGAGCTGCTCATGGCTGGTGGCACCAACAGGAATGCAGGGTCACCGCTCCACTGCTCCTGCCTGGGTGGGTGCACCCACGTGTGGGGCACCCGAGGGGGGCTGCTTTGGGCAGTGGGGTGACACCAATGGGGCTGTGGGCTCCTGGGGATGTGGGGCTTGCAGGCAGTGCACTCTCAGCCCTGCGCACCAGCACAGCAGGCAGCACCAGCACCGCTCCCCAGTGGCAGCTCTCCCCAGGGCTATGAGCTTCCTACGGTCCTGCCGGTTTGGGGAGGACCCCGGCTGACCTGGCACAGCACAGCTGCCCGTGGGTCGGGCATTACAGCCGTCCTGTGAGAGCACAGTGCCACGGCAAAGTCACCCCAGCTCTGCAGCCTGCCCTGCAGCAAGCCGAAAGACTGCATCCCCTGGTCCCCCACCTCCTGCCGGCCACCGTGCTCTATGCCAGAGCTGCGTCAGCCCCAGAGCAGCCCACCGCAGAGTAGCAGTGCTTGCTACAGACCCCTAAGCGAGAGCCAGACACCGTTGCCGTTCCTCCCTCAACACACAGCCACCTCCCCTGGGCACCTCCATGCCCCTGCAAAGAGGGGAGCATGGCCCCAGCTCAGCCTCAAGTCCCCCCCCGGCTCTGCACCAGACTGAGCTGCAGCAACTCCCAAAGACAAGTTCAACCAGGCTGTAATTGCAAGAACAGGGCAGCACGGGCGGCTGTGCACCCTCCCAGAGGAGTCCTGGCGCTCCCGGGGACAGGCGGCCAGCAAAGAGAAGGGGTGCCGGGCCCCGCAGGGCTGCTGTCCGTGCTGGAGGAGTCCGAGCTGCCATCAGCATCAGCTGGTACAAATGCTGTTGATGGAGGCCACGGCTGGGTCGACGAGCCCCAGCTCCTCCTGTTCGTTGACGCAGAGCTGGTACCCACAGCCCTTGCGCCGGGGCAGTGGCCCCAGGCGCCCGCTGGGCTTGGCACGGGGTGGCAGCAAGAAGCCGACGCTGCCAGCGATGAGCAGGTGCCAGATGCTGTGGATGTAGAAGTAGTTCTCCTCCGTCTCCACGAAGGCGTAGAGCAGCACGGCAGCCGCCGCAATCAGCGCTCCCGGGCACAGGTAGAAAGCCCAGCGCTTCCAGGTCGGTGGGTAGCAGTGGCGGCGCCGGATGGTGCGCGCTGTCTGTGGTGAGGAAAGCGGGGGATGGAAGAGGCAGCCCCGGCAGGGATGGGCACAGCCCCTGTGCCATGGTGACACATCCCCCAGGAGCCAGGAAGGGGGGTTCATGGGGAAGGGTGAAGGCAGCAGAGGGGAGATGCTGGCAGGGGAATGGGGCTGGACAGCTGGGCAGGATGCTGAGCACAGCCGGGATGGGGACATAGGAGGATAGGGACAGCATCTCCTTACCCAGGCAATGGCCATTATCCCCAAAGCGAAGAGGCTGGGCCCCAGCAAGTTCCAGAGCCCGTGGCGGTCCATCTGCAGAGCCATGGAGAGCAGCATAGCCCCCAGCAGGTATAGCACCTGTGGGGCAACAGAGCACCGGTCAGGATGGGTACCCTCCAAGCCCGACCCCTGCACCCTCTCGCCGCACTTGCCTGCTTGACCACGGGCTGGAGCCGTGCCATGGCGATGACAGTGACCCAGACGGACATGAGGGAGCCCAGAAAGTCACAGAACTGCAGCACATCATACTCCATGATGCAGAACACGACAATGCCCGGCTGGTCACAGGCGTGGTAAAACTGGGGTGGGGGGGAAATGGGGGTGAGACCTGCCTTGCATGGCCCCAACCCCTTGCCTGCCCCCCCCCTTAACCCCGCACTCACGGTGGAGAAGAACATGGTGAAGATGTAGACGGCAGCTTCCAGGAGGTAGTGGCTGCGGACAGCGATGGCCACGGGAGGCACAAACATGACATTGCTGAGGCACAGCAGCAGTGTGGAGAGGAGTTGGAAGCCATAGGAGAAAGCCTCGGCGTTGTCTGTGCAGCCCCAGCCATTCCAGCCTGTGGCCAGGGAGAGCTGCTGTCACCCCTGCAGCACCCACAGGGGCTAGGGAAGGAGCGAGGAAGCCCCTTTCCAGCGCCCTGGAAGGAGCTGACATGGGGGACTAATGGGGTGCACAACGCCCGAGGAGAAGGGGAGGATGCTGGGGGGGTCCCTGGGTGCAGCAGGCACCGTGGGGTGACCGGGGCAGTTCTCACCAGCTTTGCACTCGCAGGCGGCGTACAGGTAGTTGTTGGTGCGCAGCAGCTTGCACTGGCCGTAGATGCCGCAGTCATTGATGCAGGGTGAGAGGTAGGCGCGCAGGTACACCTCGGCTGTCACGTTGGTGCAGGGCTCGAACCTGCGGCGCAGGAGAAGGCAATAAGCCCTCACCCTGTGCCCCTCGAGCCGCTCCTGCCTCCACTGGAAGCACCCGTCGCATCCAGACTTGGCAGGTGATGGGAGACCCGGGGACTGAGCTGCTTTGGCGCTACATATGGCAGCTCAGAGATGGCCCCCAAGGATCTTCGTGCTGCGGTTGTCTGTGCCAGGCGGGGCGAGCAGAAGGAACGTGGCCACGCTCAGACCCACTTTGCCTTTAGCAATGCACTCGGTGGGCTGTTTCATCTGGATTTAGCCGTGCAAACACCGTGCCCTGCAATGCCTGCGTGTGACCACGTCGGGAAGGACCGACTGCAACAGGCAACTCAGCGTGAACTAGAAATGCAGTGGAGGCATCAGAGCAGCCACGGCACCCCCGCTGCCCCGCACTGCCCATGCACACAGCTCTGGGGACACCCGGCACCTCGGCAGCCTCCGGCACACAGGAGCACAGACAGGCCCATGTCTAGAACAGCATGCAGCGAGCGCTGCCTGTGCACACACAGGCACCCTACCACGCACAAACATGCATAGGGCGCATCTGCACGTGTGCCTGCTGTCCCTGTGCATGCTCGTGCAGCCAAATCTTCACACACACGAAGGATGTGCACAGCCCTGTCTGCTCGCACAAACGCGAGCACGCACACAGAGCTGTCTGCGTGTGTGCACCCAAACGTGCATGCAGTGCTGTCTGCACGCATGCACCAAACGTGCCTGCAGCACCATCCGCATGCATGCACCGAACACCCAGTACTGTCTGCATGCGTGCACTGGACATGCACACAGCACCGTCTGCGCAGCACAGAGCCCCACATGGACTCTCGTGTGTACAGACACACACACACAAAACGGTCCCTCTCCTCTGCAGGGCTCTCGGGCAGACACACGGGCCAGGAGCAGAGCCGCGGTCACAGGACCGATCTCTGGAGATGCTGAGCAGAGCAGAGTCACAGCAGCTTGACCAGAGCTGCCCCCTCATACACACATCCAAGCCCTGTCCTCGTAGCGACAGCCCAGTCTCTTCCCAGGCACGGGTACAGATGGGCACTGCCGCGGAGATGGGCAGGCACCAACAGATGCACGGCATTTGCAAGCTGACAGGCGCTTCCTAACCGAGAGACAGAGGGAAGAGCCGCGGGGACCCACAGATGGTCAGGCAGGCGCAAGCTGGAGCCATGGGCGCCCACGCAGGCACTGGCACGGTGACACACAGCCCACGAAGCCACGTTGCACACACATGAGCGGTGGTGCGCAGCGCAGGGGCCGGGCACACCCACGACGTGCACGGATGCGGGCCATGGTGGGGACATCCCCTCTGGGTGCACGGGGAGGGGACGTGCCAGGACTCTTACCCATGCTCCGTGGCACAGAGTGAGCGCAGACTCAGGTACCAGCTGCCCGTCTGGGGGTAGGGGATCCGCAGGCGGCTGAGGCTGGCGGTGGCGTTGACGGAGAGCAGGAAGCCTGCCAGGGACTCTGCGGGTCAGGAGAGCTCCAGGTGAGCCAGGCAGGGGGCAGCCCCTTCCCCTGGGCACAGCTGGGACAGGGACAGAGCACCCTGTGCCAGGCTCTGGGGCCAGATGCCCCCACAGTCTCTGCCATCTCCTACCCAGCCTCTCACTGGACACATGGGGGTGCGACCCCCACAGCCACAGCAGGATGGACACACACAGCCCAGCCTACCTGTCTCACAGGTGACCGATGCGTTGTCACCAGATGTCAGTGGGACTTCATGGTTCAGACAGCCGAATACTGTCACGTTCTCGCCACACAGGGAGCTCTGATGGCAAAGAAGGAGATGGCCCTAAACCAGTGCTGGGGATGTCCCCTGCTCTGACAGCACCTGAATCGCAGCAGTGCCCTAACCCACTGCCCATCATCCAGGAACACCCCAAATCCAGGCCATAACCCTGCCCTTGGAGCACCCTAATCTGTGTTTCATCACCCAAGAACACCCCAAATCCAGGCTGTCATCCTGCCCTTAGACCACCCTAATCTGTGCTCCATCACCCAAGAGCTCCTAAACCATGACCCAAGAGCACCCCAAAGCCTGCCCCTCACCCTGCTGCAGCCCCAAAATCACCCATCTCCCATTCCATCCCCCCAAGGCTGCCCTGCCCAGTCCAGGGCACAGCATGGCCCCCTCACCACATTGAGCCGCAGCTCCAGGTTGAGCACCCCACCACTGTCCAGCACCGGGAGGAGGTTGATGACGAAGACAGCAGGGCGGTCGGGCGGCACTGACACGTTGGGCCCAAAGAAGATGTAGAAGTGGACGGAGAAGGTGTCCAGCTCATTGCGCAGCGTGGGGCGCACCGGCCAGCACCGCTCGCCGGTGGGTGAGGCGGTGGGGATGGGCACGGGGTGCTTCGTGCTGTTGGGGCTGGCGGGCGGAGGGCTGTCCCCCAGCGCCAGCCCGCCCGCAGAGCCGAAGGAGTGGGGCATGTTCATGGACGCACTGGAGGGCAGGAAAGGTGGCCGGGCCAGGCTGGGTCGGGAGCAGTCTGAAGGGCAGAGTCATCAGCCTGGGCACTCCACAGCTCCTCCAGCTCCCTTTAGCTCCCACTTCCCCTCCTTTACCACTGCTCACCTCCATCTGCAACCCATCCCCAACACCTCCCGGTGTCCCCATCCCAACAGAGCTGGGTATAACCATGCACCCAGCGGGGGCCAGATCCCGCAGGCATCCTTTACCCCCCAACCAGCCACCCCAGCAGAGTCAAGACCATTCCCCCCCCACCCATACCTCCCCAGGCACCCTCACCTGTGAGCTGCACGGTGACCTGGAAGGAGACAGGGCCCGGCACTCCTGGGTGTTTCTCCACGAGCACGTAGTACCAGTGCTGCCAGAAGGGCAGGTCGAGTGCTAGCTGGCAGGGAGCATGCTCCCGGCAGTCCAGCGCCGTGGAGTTGTGCAAGGGGGGAGCCTTGGCCCGCACTCGCAGCCAGAGCGGGCAGCCTTCGGCTCCACGGCACCGCAGCACCTCCACCAGCACACGCGACGTGTAGCTGGGCACAAACACCCTGCGGGACAGCAGTGTCAGGTCCTGCCCCTCGCCGTGAACCAAGAGGGCTGGGGAGGCAAGCCAGAGGGATGTGGCACCCTAAGCTCCCCACCCTGGGGATCCCCCCTCCTTAGGAGACCCTCTCGCACTTACTTGTAGAGGCAGGAGCGGTTGTGGGGGGCCATACTCTGCTCAGTGACATAACCAGGGTACAGCACAGCAATGTTCACCAGGCGCTGCACGATGAGCTGTGGCTGGAAGAGATACTGGCACTCCTCGTAGAGCCCCTGCACCAGCAGGACAGTCAGCACAGGGCAGGAGGCAAGGAGCACTCCTCCCTTTTGGGACACCTGCCCCAGGCGCCACCAGCCCAGGACAGTCAGACCCAAGCAGAGCCCTGCAGTGAGCCCTGCAACCCCACAGTATCCCCAAGCCCTTCACCTTGACGGAGATCTTCCCTTCATCTTTGGGCAGGTGGGCAGCCAGGAACCAGTCCCCGGGCAGTGGGCTGGTGACATTGAAGACTCCCGTGGTGCGGTTGGGCAGGGTCCAGGTGAGGGTCAACGCAAAGGAGCCAGGGACAGCCGTGTCCCTGGGGAAGTGCGTGTGCAGTGGGTTGATGACGGAGGGAGCCCCTGAACGGAAATACCTGCAGGACAGACAGCAGTTAGCAGGATGCAGGCTGGGCATCATGGCAGGGCCAGCCTGCCCTACACGTGGGGGACTGTCCTCCATGCTGTTAGGAAGCTCAAAGACATCATGGAAAGCCACCTGTCAGCTGTGACTTTGCTGGAGGCTGTGAGCTTCCCTGGGTGGGTGTTCAAGCAAAACTGTTCATGTTTGAGATGCACAGAAGAGTGGAGCCTGCAACGGTCCTGGGAAGATGAATCATGTGGAATGAGCATGCATGTATGTGTGTGTGCATGTATATGCATGTATGCATGTGTGTGCATGCATTTATGCACACGTATGCCTGCATACGAATGCCTGTGTGCACGTGCATGCATGAGTGCTCCTCTGTATGTGTACACACGTGTAGATGTATGCACATAAGCACGTGCAAACAAGAAACAGACAAGAGCAATCCAGCTCCAGGGCAAGTCCAGGCAGGGGGCAGCAGGGGCAGGCAGGGGCAGGCAGGAAGGAAACAGATAGGGTAGGCTGCTTACTCACACGGTGATGCTACGGTCTGGGCATTGGTCCCCAAATGTGCCACCCTGCTCCTTGAAGGTGATGAGGTTCCAGACGGCGATGACTGTGTCCTCAGGGATGTGGAAGTGGAAGAGCTCAATGCTGGCAAAGGATCGGAAGGGGCTGAGCTTGCGTGGTGTGCGGGTGAAGTAGTCGGTCACAAAGAGCCCATCTGCAGAGGAAACCCAAGGGACTCTCAGTAGGGTGAGGGACTAGGGGGGTGCAGTACCCCTCCCAGACCAGGCCCACCCACCCAGACTCTGAACATGTCCCAAAAACGGCATCCTGGAGGCAGGAGGCTCTGGGACTGTGCCATTTCAGTGAGTCCCCAGGGCTGATGTCACTGTGCCTAGCTGCGTCTCCCAGCCCTGGCACAGTCTGCTTCATGCCTGGTTCAGCACTGCTTCGAGCCCAGTGCCGCAAGCTGTGGGCTCTCATCTGCTGAAGCCTGAGAAGCCCCTCGGCCTTGGCTGCTCAGGCTCTGACTAGGTGCAGCTCTTTCAACTCATTGTCCTCCTCAGTGACAACCTGCTCCCTGAATTTTACCTGTAATAAAGGACCATTTCTCACAGCTCCAGCCCTGTCCCAACAGGTCATCTCCCACAGGGACACAGATTCCCCTCTTCTCTGCCCACCAAGGAGGCTCAGCACAGAGCCCATTATAAACCACAGAGTCCCACTCTAGAGCCACAAGAAGAAGGAGCAACCAGTGCACTTCCTGCACAGCCTCCCAGCTCTCCCATGGTTTGCAGAGGAGGAATGGTGCACATATGTGTGCACATATGCACACGTGGGTGCTGTCTGCGTGCACAGCGAAGTGGAGGCGTGCACACCCACACACATGGGCGCGTGTGGCTGTGCACAGCCCCATGCCTGCAAGATACTTCCTGCAAGCCCACAGCACTCACTTGGGGCCACCTCTCCCTGCCCAACTGTTTGACAGTTTGATTTCCAGGACCCCCAGCAGCAGAGGGGCAGCCACTTCCTTGGCACAGTAGAGACAAGAGAGACCTGGTCTCCAGATAGTAGCTGTAACTTCACCTTACCATTGCCACACTTCCCCAGTGCCAGCCTGGGAGATCCATCCATTATTCCTCAAAAATGTACCAAGGAAGAGATGCACCTCCACACAAGCTGCTGGCAAGGGGTATGCCAGCAGAGGATGGGCCGGGAGCAGTGCTGTGCCCAGGAGGACTTGTGCAGTGAGGAGTGGGATAGCTGAGAAGGGCTGCTGTGCACAGCATGTGGCTGGCTGGGAGTGCACGCATGTGCTTGTGTGCACGTGTGTTTTCGCTGCGTGTGTGCAGCCCCAGCTGGCTGTACACTGACATACATCTGCTCTCTTGCCTGGAACAAAGGCAGCTCCCCCTCCCCTTCACTGACAGCCGACACAAGCCAGACATGAAATACCTGTCTCAGTGCAAGAGCACCAGAGCCCAGTTTCCCCATCATGAACCACCAAGGAACTCCACAGCTCCCCTCCTCACATGGGGACAGTGACATGGCAGGGGACCCCAGGGAGGAGGGGATGTTGAATGCAACTCTATGAGGTGGCATGGGGGGAAGCATTCGGAGCTTCTCGGTCCCAGCATGGTTTCCCCCATACCCACTCTCCCAGGGCAAGGTGGGGGGAGCGAGCTGCAGGCAGATGGTCAGGCTGAAGCCCTGTGGCAGTGTGGCCAGAGCATGGGGGAGGAGCGGGNGCTCCCGCGGCCGCCCCACCGCCGCCCCACGGCCACCCCCGCCCCGCGGCACCGGCAGCCCCCGGCCACCTGCCCCCCTCCCCAGGGGAGGATGCCCCCTCCACGCCTCCGGGTACCCCTCTGCAGCCCCGTCACCAAGCCAGCTCCCGCGCCACACAGCACGCTCATCGCCTCACACAGTCCCGCCGGTGTCTCCCCCCCGCACGTCCCGACGCCTCGCTGCGCGCACATCCCCCTCCCCGCAGGCCGTCCGCCCCCGCTGCCCCACTGCATACGCACAGCCCTCTGCCCTGGGGACCCGCTGCCTCTGCAGCCCCCCGGACCGACTGCCCATGCACCTGCGCCCCTCGGGTGTTCCACTGCATGTGCGCCGCCTGCGTCCCCTCAGCACGCACACCTCTGTGCCCCACTGCGTGGGTACCCCATGCCCCACGGCATGCTTATCGTCATGCCCCACTGCACGCACAACCCTGCACCCCATTGCGTGGGCATCTGGTATCCCTTGCGCATGCATCCCCATGCCCCATTATGCAAACACCCCATTGAACAAGCGTCTTCGCGTCCCATCGCACCCACCTCATGCCCTATTGCAAGTGCACCTCTAGCCCCATTGCACACACCCCCCGCACCCAACTGGGCACCCTTCTGTGCCCCTAACCCCATTGCACGCGCACCCCATCCCTCGTTGTACAGACTCACCGTGTCCCACTGCACACGCATCCTGCATCCCACAGCAGGCAGACACTGTGCCCCACTGCACACACGCACACCCCTGTGCCCCACTCTCACCCACCCCCCGCCCCATTGCCTGCACATCCCACATCCCATTGCTCGTGTACCTCATACCCCTCGCAAGCCCATCCCCCTGCCCCACGACACGAGCACCCTGCGTCCCACCGCACACACAAACACCCCCACACGCCCCACAGCACGTGGACCTCCTACCCATTGCAGACACCCACCCCACGGCACATGCACCCCGCGCCCCACTGCGTGCCGACCCCACGCCCGTGGCACACGCACCCCTTAACATGCATCGCTGTGCCCCACGCCACCCGCGCCCCACGCACAAGCACTCCCGCGCCCCATCCCGTACCCGTCCCGGTGCCCCGTCGCGCGTGTGCCCCACACCCGGTGCACCCCCCCCCCCCCTCCCCCCCCCCCCCCCCCCCC
>VUYV01000521.1:319129-333494 GCA_008711295.1 Anarhynchus alexandrinus
AAGAGGGGGGGATGGAGGGAGTTATTGAGGGGGAGACCCCTCCGGAGCACAGACCTAGCAGCAGGCCCTGCTTCCACCACCCCAAAGGGAGAGGAGTCCCTTGTCCCCCAGCCTAAAGTGGGGGTGACACCACGAGGCACCCAGGGTCCCCAGCCCCAGGGCCCTGCCCATGCTGGTGGGGGCTGGGAACATGGTGGGCAAGGGGGGGGGTGAAGGATGCGCCCCACCACCTTTCCTCAGGGACTGTCCCCACCTGCAGTGTCGGTCTGACGGGCCATGTGCCTCCCGTGTGCCCTGGGGAGAGGCCATCATGTGTGGTCAGGGTCCAGAGTGACATCCTCCTGCCTGAGGTGCCCACAGAGAAGCCCCCATGCCAGAGGGAGACAATGATGGCCACAACCAAGATGCCTCAGGAGATGCCAGCCATGGATGAGGTGCCCCAGGAGACACTGTCAGCCACAGCCGAGCTGCCCGCCGAGGCCCTTCCAGCCATCCCCAGCGTGGTGCCACCCACCGAAGCTGGGAAAGATCCCCGTGGGGTCAAGCTGCCGCCCTGCCCTGGAAAGTGGGGGACTTGCCCCGGCGAGGTGCCCCCCATGGCGGTGCCAGTGCTGCCCGCCCCCCTGCAGATGCCAGCAGAGCAGCCTCGCCAGTTGGTGCCCCGGGGGACCTGCTTGATCCACAACTGGCAGGAGGAGGTAACCCCCCACCACCACCTCGGGGGGGGGGAGGGAAGGGGGGCGGAACGGGGGAAAATGCCCCTCAAAACCCACCCCACCACATCCCACATGCTGATCCTGTGAAGCCCCCCACTCCTGGGCAGCCCACTCTATAAATAGCTGCCCTTGGTGGAGCTGGAGCTCCCTGGACGACCTTGAGCCCAGCGGGATGGAAAGGGGATGAAATTCAATAGCACAAAAGGCACAGGCAGGTGCGTGGGGACCGATGGTGAGGCTCCGGGAGGAGAGTGGGGACCTCGCTGCTGGGGTGGTGGGAGCTGGGTGTTGCAGCTCATCACAGGGATGTGGGGACACCTGCTTGGATGAGCCAGGCTGGGGGGGGACATGGGACAAGCCATGCCACAGCCTGGGGACCCCACCTCCCAACCAAGCCCAGAGCCCCATGGGATTATCAACAGCCTAAAAGCTAGGAGGGGTCATAGGACACCACAGGATGGGCTCCTGCCCCCTTCCCACAGCCCCCACTGTCCATCACCAGAGAGCCACGAACCACCTGGACACCGTGCCAGGGCAGGAGCCGGGCAACGAGGGCTTCACCCACCGGCATGGCCACCAAGGGCTGCTGGTCCACCAGCTCCTTTCCTGGCCCACCAAGAGCACCACCACGAAGGACACCTACCGCCCACCGCACAGGGCCCTGCTGCTGGGGCGAGGTGAGGTTGAACCCCTCCCTGACCCAAACAGCTGTGTGCCCCTCAAAAATGCAGCGAGGGGATCTTAGCTGGGGGAGGCTGATGGCACCTTCTCCCCCCAAGGGCAGCGGGAGGCCATGCTGGAGGCCATGCTCTACCAGAAATACAGGCAAGTCTGCCCCCCTGTGTGCCACCCACCCCTGGAGCCATGCCAGGGGACCCTGCTGCGGGCGCCTGCCTGGGGTGGGGGTGAACCCCACACTGAGAGGTGTGGGATCTGCTCTGCCAGCAGGAAGGAGATGCAAGAGAAGATCTGTGCCCCCAAGATGATGCCCATGGAGTCGGTCTCCACCACACATCGTGACTACCGTGCTGGGAGCTGCCAGTTCACGCCACTGCCTACCACCCAGGTACAGTCCATCTGTCCCCCCCGCAGCTTGTGGCAGCCCCCAGGGAGCCCACAAGGCTCCCGTGTGTTCCCCCCTGGACATGCTGTCCCCCCTGCTCACTGTCACATCGCTTCCACCTGCAGCCCCACAACTACTGCACGGAGCAGCCCTGCAGCTTCTGGCTGGAGCAAGCCCGCAGCCTGCCCGTAAGCCCCCCAGCACCCTGCCCTGCCAGCACCCAGGGGACTCAGCTGCTGATAGGGACCTCTCCGCTTCCCTCCCCTCCAGGGTGTCACCAGCATCCGCAGCGGGGACAGTCCCTTTCGGAGGAACGCAGCCTTCTCCACCCCCATCACCGAGTACCTGGAGCAGCCCCTGCCCTGCACCCCCCTGAGCAGCCGTCTCCGGCCCCGCAAGCAATAAACAGCAAGGGGGGAAGAGGTGGTCCCAGCGTCCTTGCCACCCCAGGGTTGTCCTCAGGCTGGGCATTTGGAAGAGGAGCACCATGTCCTCGGCCTCCCGATCCCCGGGGGGGCCATGCAGCACACGCACGGGGACACCCTCCATCCTCTCTGCAAGTCACTGCTGCCCCAAAATATGCTATGGTCCCCAGCCTCCCTCCTTGGGCACGGAGGGAGAGCCTCTGGCACAGCCCCATCCCCTGGGACATGTCCTCTCTCGGCGCTCGCAGTGGGTGACAGGCAGCCCCCGTCCCTGTCCCCAGTCAGGCACAGGTGGGTTCCAGTACGAGGCGGCTGCGGCGTGGCCAGAGCATGAGCTCAGAGGAACGCACTGCAGCCCTCACGCCAAAGCAAACCCCACCGCGGCGTCCTGCCTTTCCAGCACCGCCCCGAGCCCTCGCCAGCTCCCGCTGCAGCTGCCCTGCACTGGCTCCCCATGCCCAGACCCCCCCACACACACACTGCGCAGCCGGACCCCCAGGGTACAATGCTTTGGGATGCTCCAGGCAGCTGTCCCCAGCCCAGGTTGAGCTCGATGTTGGGGTTTCCCTCCCTCCAGCCTCCCCACCCCACTTGGTGCTCCGGGTCAGAGCAAAGCAAAGGTCAGGGGACGGAGGGATTTTTTGGGGGAAGTTTGTATTTCAAACAAAATAGTTTGCAGCGACTCCTATATTTACACCTGGGGGAGTGGGGGTATTTACATGACCCGGTGGGGCTATATACAGGGGAGGGGGGGGGGAGCCGCGGCATTGAAGCCTGCCCTGGCCAAGGGGTCAGTCCCAGAAGGAGCCCCCGTTTCCCTGCCCTGGGGAGGGGGTGACATGGGCACAACTTATAGTGGGGGCCAGGTACTGAAAAGAGACGGCAAAGTGCCCTGCGGGGCAGCCAGGCCCCGGGAGCGGCTCAGAGCCAGCTGAGCCGCAGGGGAGAGGGCAGGGGCGTCAGGACCCCAGAGGGTGGGGGGATATGGGGTCCCCCCCCGGCTGGATCAGGGCTGGTTTCCCCCCTCCAGCAGAAGCTGCAGGTGGAGGTGGGCTTTGCTGGTGCCAATGGAGGGGGGGGCAGGCGATGCCGTGGCCACTGAACCCCCCCATGCCCGAGCCCTGCTGAAGCAGGGGGGCTGTGGTGGTGGTGGTGGGCTGCGGTGATGGGGGGGTGCCTGTGCATCCCGGGTGTCCAGGCACCAGGAGGTGTTGGCGGCCCCATCAGTTGTGGGGGCTCCGCCACTGCTCAGACGACTTTGGGGTCTTTCCTTTCGCCCAGCAGCCAGTACGTCCGCATCTTCCCCTTACCCTGGGGGGCAGAGGGGGGCAGTGAGACCCTCCCCGCCCCCAGTGCTGCTCCCTGGGGGCTGTCCCCAGGACTGAGGGGGACAAAGGGGCCCAGCCCCGACCCATCCACCCATTGCATGCCCCTGTGCAGGAAGGACTGGTACCCCACCGGCGTCCCTATGACCTCACCTTCATCTCCACATCCCCACGCAGCTCCAGCTCGAAGCAGCCAAACTCATCCAGGACTTCCTTTGTCGTGGATGAGACGTGGATCTTCAGGGCTGGGTGGTACAGAGGGGCAAAAGGGACATGGCTGGGTTCAGGAGTGGGGCACGACCCGTGGCACCAGACCCCAGCTGCCAGCTCCATGGCTCACCCTGGCCGTTGGACTCCATGCGGGATGCGGTGTTCACCGTGTCCCCGAACAGGCAGTACCGCGGCATCTTCAGACCCACGACTCCAGCGCACACAGGACCTGCGGGTACAGAGATGCCCGGGGCTGCTGCAGGGTGGGCAGGCAAGCATCCTCTAGCTGCAGTGCCGCCAGGGCAGGGGCTCACCGGTGTGTATGCCGATGCGCAGGCGGAGCTGGTCGTTGGGCCGGTGCCGGATCTTGAAGGTTTTGACGGCCTCGAGGAGGGCCAGGGCCATGCGGACGATCTCACGGGCATGCAGCTTCCCGTTGCGCACCGGCAGCCCCGACACCACCATGTAGGCATCCCCAATGGTCTCCACCTGCAGGGTCAGGGGAAGCAGGTACACCAACGGGCTCCTCGCTGTCCATCTCACTTTGGGGGGCTGTGCATGCTCACCCCCTCCCACCTCACCTTATAGACATCAAAATTGTCGATGATGGCATCAAAGCAAGTGTAGAGATCGTTCAGCAGTGTCACAACCTGGGTATAGCAAGGGTGCATGTAGGGCTGGGAGCAGACATGTCCCCCCAGCCCCATGGATGGCACTGCAGTACTGTAACACCCTCCCACCAGCATCACAGGAGATCTGTGCCTCAAACCCTGCTCTTACCTGCATGGGAGTGCTCTCTGCTGAGAGGGCAGTGAAGCCCACAATGTCGCTGAAGTAGATGGTGACGCTGTCAAAAGCCTCGGCCCGCACCGTCTCCCCACGCTTCAGCTGCTCCGCCACGGAGCTGGCGAGGACATAGGGGATGGTGGTGGGCTCCCACACCAAACCTCTTGTCCCCTGTGTCCCTTACCCTACACCAGCATGGAGAGCCAGCAACGGACCCCATGCTTGCATGGCTTGACCCCATGCCAACCCCCAGACCCACATGCTCCCGTCTCTCCCCCTCTCACTGGGGCAGAATCTGGTAGAGGAGGTTCTCCGCCTTGCGCTTCTCCTCCAAGTAGGCCTGCGTCCGCTCCTCCACCAGCTTCTCCAGGTTGTTGGCGTACTGCTCCATGCGTGACAGCAGGTTGTCCAGGATACTGGTGCTGCCCTCCCTGCCGGGGTGCAGGCAGCTGGCACCGCGGGAAGAGGTGTCCCCCAACCACCACACCCATGGCTGTCCCTGCTCCCCTCAGGGCCACCTTCCTCGCTTGCCAGCCACCTACTTGTTGAATCTACGGATGAAGATCTTGATCTGGCTGAAGTCGGGGCGCTCGGCCGGCTCCTGTGCCCAGCAGCGCTCCATCAGCACTGCCAGCTCCTCGCTGTGCACCCCGATGTCAATGGAGGGGCGGAAGAAGGGCTTCTGGCTGTTACGCACCTTCTGCACGATCTCTGCCAGGGGGTGGCCGACAGTGAGCACCGGACCTCACCAGCAGGGACGGGACCACCCCACACCTGCCCCCCCCAGCCCCTCACCTTTGGGGCTCAGGTCCATGCCCTCGATGTAGAAGGGGCCGTTGCGCAGGGCGACCTCCTGCACGATGATGCCGAAGCTGTAGACATCGGCTTTCTGCATGCCCGGGGTGGGCAGGCGCCCCTTCTGCAGCAGCTCTGGGGCTGTCCATAGCTTCTCTGGTGGGACATTGCCATGGGGTGGTGAGGCAGGGCCACTCCATCCCCCTGGTCCCCCGGTTCCCAGCGGTGGACACTCACTGGCATAGAGGGCATGCGTGTCCTCGCCATCACAGGGCGAGCGGAAGCTGGCCAGTCCGTAGTCAGTGATCTTCAGCACAAAGCGGCTGTCCACCACGCAGTTGGATGACTTGAGGCTGCCGTGGTGGCCGATGATGCTGTTGTGCAGGAAGGCCATCCCCTGAGAGAGATGGACATGGTGAAGCTGGCATCCCTCAGGCACACCCACCCCCCAGCCCCTCATGCCCCCTGTTTGGGTACCTTGACGATGTCGTTGATGAGGGAGTAGCGAAACATCCAGTCCAGGTTGATGCTCTCGTTCTCCAGGACATCCTGGGGCAGCACATTGAGTGGACCCCACCAAGCACCCATGTGACGGTGACACCGGCACCAGCCTCACCAAGCACCCAGCTGCGGGAGGCTGTATGGCTCCCACCCCCTCCCATCCACTGGCCTCTGACACCTGGTTGGGTAGCTCTGTTGTGAGTCTTGTCAAGGGGCTTGGGTGACCACCAGCAGCTACAGCCCTGTCCTCAACGCCCATCCCAGCTGGGTCACCTGGTGTGTCTAAGTGTCACCCCTGGTGCCCCCAAGCCCCCCTACCTGCAGGCTGCCCCGCGGGCAGTACTCGGTGACGATGCAGATGTTGGGGGGGTCGATGCACGCCCCGATGAAGCGGGTCAGATGGTTGAACTGAATGTCCCGCATCTGGAGGTGGAAGCAGAGCCCAGATGACTCTGAGGTCAGGGGGAGATGTGCTGCTGCTCCCACCAGCCCCCTCCACTGCCACGACCGGCCCTTGCACCCCCAGGAAGGGTGCCCACCCCAGCTCAGACCCCAAACCTACATGTTTCAGCTCGAAGAGCACCTGCCGCGTAAGCTCAATGCGCTTCTTGTTGATGTGCTTGATGGCCACCACGTTGCCCTGGGTGCCAAAGAGGGAAAAGAGGTCAGCACCCGCTGGGCAGATTTGGGGAGGGGAGGAAGGTGACAGCATCCTGCGAGGTAGGGGTGCAGCCAAGGGCAAGCACCCCAACAGGGCTGGGGGGTTCAGGGAGAGGACTCAACTCCCCACCTGCTGCACTGACCTTGAAGTGGCCGGTGTTGGCGAAGATCTGGTACTTGCCGTGTGTGGTCATCAGGGAGCCGTAGCTGGAGCCGCGCTGCGGGGAAGGAGGAGATTAGGGATGGGGACCCCAGGGCACCCAGGCACCAATGGAGCAGGGCAGCGACACCCAGGGGGTGTACAGGGGATGGTGCAGGACAAGCTCTGAAGGGTCAGCACCATGTCTGCATGTTCTGTAGGGAGGGTGAAGCCTATAGGGTGAGGTATGGTGTGCTGCAGGGCATGTAGGGGGTGTAAGGGATGGATAAGGTGTGGCTGTGTAGAAGATGGAGGGCCACATAGTGACTCGATGAGATATGGTGTTCTGTAGAGGACTCAGGGCTATGCTGGGGGTGGATCAAGCATGGGTCTGCAGGGGATGCCGGGTCATGCAGGGGATGGAAGAAGTGTGGCTCCACAGGGGATGGAGAGCTACATAGGGAGGGAGGGTTGTGTAGGGGATGGATGCAATGGGTCTGTGGGTCTGTAGTGGACTGAGGGCCATGCAGAGGGTCAACAAGGGAGGAGTGTCATGCACGGAGGGAGGCGCAGGGGCAGGGGGGCAGGAGGAGGGTGGTGACCCAGGGCTGGCAGCTCTCACCAGGGACAGGGTGAGCCGGCTGCCCGCTGCCTTGTGGTACCGCTCGGGGCTCCCGAATTGCAGCTCATCCCAGCGGATCCTCCACAGCATGCTGGCAAGCTCCTTCTCCAGCATCAGCTTCCTGGGGGGCACACTGGTGTCAGTCTCCCATACTCCCCAGCCCTGCCGCCCCCCTCATCAGGCTGAGGGGTGCTTGGTGCCCAAGCAGAGGCTCCCCCAGCCCCGACTGACCTGAAGATGAGGAAGCTGGAGATGCCAAACATGACGAAGGTGAGGCCGGTGCCCAAAGCCACGATGGCCAGCATGGAGAGGGGGGCTGCAGGCAGGAGTGGGTGTCAGCATGGCCTGGCTGGCCAGTGGTATGGGAACCGAGGGATGTGGGGACCTGGTACACCCACTTTTATCACAGGAGGGATCATCCACATCGAAGACACAGGGTGGGTTGTCCAAGGGGGGGGCCCCTTTCACCCAGGGGATGGGTCGTCCCAGCCAGTGGATCTGCTTCTCCACACCTGAGTAGTGTCCCACCACCTATGGCAGAGAGAGCTGAGGCCCCCCCCAGCCCACAGCATCCCATCCCCCATCCCCGGATGCCGGCAGGATCCCGGTGCCGGCCCCCACCTCGTACTGCCCGCTCTCGGGGTCACCCATGGCCCATAGGTTGAAGTCAGTGTCCCGGTCATTGTTGCTGTCCATGCTCACCAGCCCCGTCACCCCTGTGGGAGAAGAGAGACCCAGCTGGGATGGGGACCGGATCCCACCACCCCCACGGCACCCCCCTCCCGGCCACCCCCACCCTATCCTCACCCTGAAACTTGCGGTCTCGCATCTTCTCGATGATGTGGGTGGCATTTTTCTTGGAGCCGCCCTCCCGCAGGGTCTCGTTCAGCACCATGGCATACAGCAGCATCCCATCATAGAAACAGCCCGCCACCAGGTTCATCTGCCGGGGGGGACCTCAGTGCACCTGCAGCCACGCGCACGGGGGCACCCCGGCCACAAGACCCCCACGGTGGGGCCACACACCCACTCATGGCCCCATTGCCCCACATCAGGGCCATGCACCCACCCTGTGGGGATGGCACTGCCCATGGCTGTTGTCACCAGGGATGGCCCCTCTGGCATTGCCAGTAGCCATGTCCCACCCTCTGCACCCTGGTGAGGTGCCACAACCCCACGGGGAGGGTCCCCACCACCCCATCACGCAGGGGGACTCGCTCACCAGGGAGTAGTTGAGCTGCACTCCAAATTTCTGCTTAGCTCGCAGGATGAGCTGGGTTTGGAAGTGCTGGTACTCGGGGTTTTGGGGCTCGTAGTAGGTGATCACCAGCACCATCTGCAACCAAGCACGGCACTCCGCTTCACGCACTGGGGCCAGGCTGGGGAGGTCCCCATCCCCAGGCAGGTGGGCACAGCTCACCTGAAAAGCCTCGCGCAGCCCCGAGTCCTGGCCGGGGCTCTGCTGCCAGGGCTTGAAGGGGTCGCGGGCAGAGTCGCCCCGCAGGCTCTCCCCGAAGACGTCCAGGTAGAAGAAGACGTAGTCGCCGTTGGTGAGGTTCTCCCGCTGCGCCAACTGCATGATCTGCCGCAGCATCTCCGGCGGCCCGCAGAGGTACACCACTGCCAGCGAGATGCGGGGCGTCAGGGTGGGGACGATGCCACCCCGCCTCAGGGCACCCCGCTCAGGTGTGGGGTGGGATGCTTCCCCTTGGGGTGATGGGGCGCAGCAACCCCGGGGGCATGCTTGGTAGCTGCGGGGAGGATGGAGCAGGCGGATGGGGCAGTGCCTGTCTCACCATCTTCCCATGCCACGTGCCCCATGGCCACAGACCCCACTCAGCCCCATTGCCCTTGCTGGCCCTGACTCACTCTTGCCCCATCAGCTGCCTCGGGCTGAAGGGGGAAAGGAGAATAGGGGAACCCTCGCTCCAAAATATGAGGTAGACACCCCACACACAGACCCCCGCCCACCCTGCTCCAGCAAAAGCCACCCAGGGGATGCCGCCCCCGGCATCAGCTCCACGGCTGCTCCCCGCCAGCCCCAGCCAGAGGACTGGGAGGGACGGGAGAGGCGTCGGGGCCGTACGCCGGAGGCCCCTGGGGAACGAACAAACCCATGTTTGGGTTTGCGGCCGGCCGGCCGTGCGGCAGGAATGCGCAGGTTCCCAGATTCCAGCACCTTCGGCGGCCGCCGCCGGCGCTAATTGGAAACAGAGCATCTCGCTGGTGCGACCCATGCAGCAAGGGGGTGCCCGGGACCCGGCCGGCTGCCCCACGCGCCCCCACCCGCTGCCGGCGGCTGGTCCAGCCCTGGTGGGATGCCCACCCGGGTGCTGCATGGGGGCGGTGTGGGGCTGGCACGGGGCACCACTGGCTGTGGGGATGGGCGCCCGAGAGTGTCCGAAACCCCCCCGAGCAGGGGCCCTCCTCGCCCTTGCTGAGGATCCTGACACTGCCTCCTCCCTCCCCCCGGAAAACCAGGGCCCCCGCTCCAGCCAGCCTGGCTGGGAACCCGGGATTGAGCAACGGAGGAGTCGGCGGCAGTGGAGGAATGTCACGCTCGGGCACTGGCCCCAGCGCGCAGCCCTTCTGCGTGGGGCCCGGAGCCCCGGCTGGATCTGGAGCTGCTGGGGACAGCAAGGAAGCCCCACGCTATGGGATGGGGTCCCTCCTCCCCAGGATGGGGTCCCTGCTGCCGACAGGCACCCCGCCACGCAGACAGCCGGAGTGGCAGGGGGTGGCTCACAGGGGCAGCGAGGGAACCCATGGGTGGGAGAAGAAACCCAGCGCCGCCACCCCGGGCAGGGGAAACCCACAGCAACATGGAGAACTTCTCCTGGGCATGGGGGAGAGGGAAACCATAGGACCTTGGGCTGTGCATGAGCAAAAGCACGTTTTAGGGGCAGAAATGGTTTCCCTCCGAGTGCTGCAATACCTCAAATAAACACTTTCTGCTTCCCCACTTTGCTAGTCCTGCACCCAGAAATGTGCTGTCACCAAATTTCTCAGCCAGAATGGGCAGTGCAGCATCTCCCCAGCACACAGAGGCTGAGCATCCCCCCATGGGGGACGCAGCACGGGACCCTCCCCATCCCAAATTCGCTGGCGCCAGGAAAAGGCAGCCGGCGGCACCGTGCAGGCTGGGGAGCCAACAACAGCTGGTGGCAGATGGTGGGACACCCCGGGCAGCCGGCGGCCCCCATGGCGGCGGCAAAAGCCTGCCTGGTCAAAGGCCACCGAGCTAGGGGATCGATGGCGCCTGGACGGCTCCCCAGGGACAGGTTGCAGGAGCTGTGCAGAAGGGAAGGGTCAACGCTTGGGGCTCTCCATGACGCTGGCAGCTGTCTCCAGCTGGCAGCCGCCTGCCTGGCCAGCAGGACCCCTGCCTGCTCACACCCCACCGCCCCCCGCGGGTCCACAAATGGCCGAAGGCATCCTCAGCATCACCGAGGACAAGGGGAACAGGGTCCTGCAAGGCTGGGGTGCATACAGCCCCATGGCATCTGTTTAGGGGGTGCCCATGATGCAGAAGGCAGAGCGCGCAGTCCCAGGGGATGAGCAGGACCCTGAGTGCGCAGATGGGACGGCACGACACTGCCTGACCCCCTGCATTACAGAAGATAACCCCAAAGTGAGGGCGAATCCCAGTTTCGGGCAGCAAGTCCCTGCAAATGCCAGTTTGGAGCAGCCCCACCAGCACAGGACATGGCAGCGCAGGGACCCTCACCCCAGCCAAGTGGCTGTCCCATGCCCAGGGGGATCGCAGGGCAACGCACTCCCCTCCCGGCAGCAGCACCTGGCCATCTCCCCAGGCAGGGGACCTGGGCTTTGCAGGCAGATGCTCCGGTAATTCCCTCAACCACAGCTCTAATTATATCAGTGCTTTTGCAAGTGGCAGGAGAGACGTGGGCCCCTGCACGTCGCCCAGGCACCGGTGAGGGGGGCAATGGGAAGTGCGAAGCGGCCACACACACGGGACAGGGCAACGCACCCAGATCCCCCCATGCCTGTTCTTTAGAGCCACGAACATGGGGGATCGGCAGCTTCAGGGGCACACGGTGGGGCAGGGAAGAGTCTTTCCTGGGTTTACCAAACGCCTGCCCCACCACCTGGGAGGAGGAAGGTGACGCCATGACATGTGGTGTCAGTGCAGGGCATGGACATGGATGTGGCTGCAGCCGAAAGCTCCTGCTTCCCTCTCCATGACATACCACGCAGGGGCGGCCACTCCTGGGACAGCTTTGCAGGTTCCCCACTGCCTGCCCCACACCCCCAGGGGTTAGGAGAGCACCTAACATCAGCATGGCAGCCCTGAGCACCCATCCCTGTGGGGCCAAGCATTCAGTCCCACACCCTGCCCCAATCTCTGAGCTGTGGCCAGAGGGGGCCCAGACCCTCCCCAGGGGCATCCCGGCTCGGAAGGCCCCCAGGTCTCTGCCCACGCCTGGCCTCCTCCCCCTGGCAGCCACGACCGGCCTGCACCCGGAGGGATCGATTCCCATCAGGGTGATTTACAGCATCAAGCCGGAAACGTTGATAGGAATCACTGATTTTAGCTTTTTTCCTTGCACGGTCCTTTGCTGCTCTCCCATGTGAAGATCCAGGCCCCACGGCTGGTGACGGCGCACCAGGAAGCCTCCGTCCCAGGCCCTTGACCGAGCAAGTGAGAGGGGCAGCCACAAGCTGCTCAGCTCCTGCAGCCCACCATGGGATGCCCAGTCCCATAGACTGTGCCCCACCAGCCTCAGTCCCAGGGGAACCGCCTCCAGCACCCCAAAGCACCCCAGCCACACATCCCCAGCATGGTCCCACGCAGCCTCGGCCGTGTCTCCTGCTGGCCCATCTGGCTCCACTCATCCCAGCTCGATGTCCTTCTTAATGACACAGCATCTCAGGATCCATTAAGAAGCATCGCGGAGCGGCTGGCTCCGGGATCGATACACCCCGCTCATCAATAATGAAAGAGCATCAGGCTGCCCTTGCTCTCCAGCTGCCTCCGTAAGCCCCTCCATTTCCTCCCGCTCCCGATATAGCCGCTCTCCTGGGGCGCTCACAAGGCACCAGATTGATTTATCCCTCCATCAGCAGGGTGAGGCCGTCCCCAGCCCCGTCCCCGGGGCACAGCAGGGACGGGCACAGCGCAGGGAACCCAGCTGCCAGGGTGGGGGGCTCTGCCCGAGCATGGCACGGACACCTCAGCGTGCGAGCACCGGGCTGCTCTGGTCATATAACCACAGCCGGCGCTGCCCTTCAGACGGCCACGTCCACACCATCACCCGTAGCCTCTGAGGAGGTGGCTGGGTTCCACTGGCCCCTAGGGACGCCCTGATCCTGCTAAGGCAAGAGGGTAGGGTGGCCCCAGCGCCCTCACACCACGCACCCCACTGAGGTGACGGTCTGCCCCGGCTCCCCCCCGGCACACTGGGAGTGACTGGGCAGGGGGACAGGGAGGGGGACCCTGTAGCCTCCCACTCTGCCCTGAAGCCCCCCACCAGCACTGGGGTGGCCCAGGGGTCCTGGATCCTGCCGTATCCCATGTGCATCCGCCTCCCCATGGAGGTCCCCCTGCTCCCCCAGCCCCACCGTGACCAAATGTGCCCACCCACCCCTAACCGTGCCCGACATACAACCTGCTTTGCTCACCCCTCCCCGTGCCCCACATGGGTCCCATTGCGCCGCTGGCCCCTCGTCATGCCCCACATGGGTGCCACTGCACCCCTTGCTGTGCCCCACAGGGGTCCCACTGTGTCCTTGGCCCCTTGGTGTGCCCTACATGGGTCCCACCCTGTCCCTGGCCCCCTCAGTGCACCCTATACAAGCCCCAAGGTGTCCTCAGACCCTCACTGTGCTTCACAAAGGTGCCACTGTGTCCCCGGCCCCTTGGTGTGTCCCACAAGGGTTCCACTGTGTCCTTGGCCCCTTGCTGTGCCCCATACAGGTCCCACTATGCTCCTGGCCACTTGCTGTATCCTACACAGGTCCCATTGTGTCCCTGTCTCCTTGCTGCACCCCAGATGGGTCCCACCACACCCTCAGCCCCACTGCATCCTCGGCCCCTCTCTGTGCCTCAGACGGGTCCCACTGCATCCCACACCCCTTGTTGTACCCTTTGTGTGCTTCACAACACCCCCCGTCCCAATGCTGCACCCCCGAGAGGTCCCACCGCACCGCTGCCCCTCGCTGTACCCTTTGTGTGCCCCACTGCACCTCTGTCCCTTCACTGTGCCCCACACGGATCCCACCCCATCCTCAACCCCTCGCTGCGCCCCACGGAGGATTCTGCCTCCTCCCCTCCCCGAGCCCTGCGCCGTNCTTGATGAAGTGCACGGCGGTGTCGGGGCCGCCCTCGTCGGGGGAGTAGATGTGGTGGCGCACGGTGAGGTTGCTGCCGTCCTGCAGCTCCTGGTAGACACCCTCGACGGTGAAGTAGTAGGGTCGGTCGTCGGTCTTGCGGTCCACGTAGAGGAGGACGGCGCGGGCGCTCCAGTTGAAGTGGGCGTGGAGGTGGGAGACGAAGGCACCCAGTTTAGGGGCCGAGGGCCCGGTACGCACCGTCGTGCTGTAATGCTCCCGTTTGCGGCTGAAACCGGCCGCCACCGCCCCGCCGGTGATGAGCGGCAGCCGCCAGTGCGAGGCGAAGCGCCCCACGGAAGCGGCGGGGTAGACGCAGCCCGGCCCGAAGAGGACGTCGGGGTCGTGGTAGAGCTTCAGGTCCACGGCGTTGAGCGGTGCCACGTACTCGGAGCAAGCGCCCTCCAGCTCCGAGCTCATGAACTCGACGCGCACCGAGAAGGGCCGCGGCAATAGCGGCGGCTCTCCCCGCTCCAGCGCTTCCAGCGCCAGGCTCAGCGCCGGCCCCACGCGGGGCCAAGCCCACGCGTAGCTCACGTTGCGCTCCGGCAGTACCACCGCCACCGTCAAGTTGGCGACCGCCCCGTCGGGGGTCGCCGCCCGCCGTCCCCCTCCTCCTCCTCCTCCTCCTCCTCCTCCTCCTCCTCCTCCTCCCGCCGCCGCCACCGGCACCGGTAGCGCCGGTAGCAGCAGCAGCAGCAGCAGCGGCAGCCGCGGAGCCATGGGCCGCGCTGGCTCCTCCGCCCCGGCCACCGCCCGCCCGCCCGTTCCT
>VUYV01000521.1:333501-356948 GCA_008711295.1 Anarhynchus alexandrinus
GGGGTTGGTAGGATCACAGAATCATAGGATGGTTTGGGTTGGGAGGGACCGTTAAAGGTCATCCAGTCCGACCCCCCTGCCGTGCGCAGGGACATCTTCAACTACATCAGGTTGCCCAGAGCCCCGTCCAGCCTCACCTTGAATGTTTCCAGGGATGGGGCATCTACCGCCTCTCTGGGCAACCTGTGCCAGTGTTTCACCGCCCTCAGCGTAAAAAAAATCTTCTATCTAGTCTGAATCTACCCTCTTTTAGTTTAAAACCATTGCTCCTTGTCCTGTCGCAACAGGCATTGCTAAAAAGTTTGTCCCTATCTTTCTCATAAGCCCCCTTTGGGTACTGGACAGCCACAATAAGGTCTCCTCAGAGCCTTCTCTTCTCCAGACTGAACAACCCCAACTCTCTCAGTCTGTCCTCATAGGAGAGGTGCTCCAGCCCTCTGATCACTTTTGTGGCCCTCCTCTGGACCCGCTCCAATAGGTCCATGTCCTTCCTGCACTGAGGACTCCAAAGCTGGAAGCAGTACTCCAGGTTGGGAGTTGGGGTTCTTCAGAGTTTGCTGTTGCGATAGGACAAGGGGTAATGTCTTTAAACTAAAAGAGGGTAGATTCAGACTAGATAGAAGGAAGATTTTTTTTTTACAGTGAGGGTGGTGAAACACTGTCACAGGTTGCCCAGAGAGGCAGTAGATGCCCCATCCCTGGAAACATTCAAGGTGAGGTTGGATGGGGTTCTGAGCAACCTGTTCTAGTTGGAGATGTCCCTGCTCATTGCAGGGGGGTCGGACTAGGTGACCTTCAAAGGTGCCTTCCAACCCAAACCATTCTATGATTCTATGATTCAGATGTCTCTCACACCCAGGTCATCCCCCCAACAGCAGAGGGTGCAAGTGGGGAGCTGTGCCACAGGGATCTGGTGTCCCTGCTGCCCGTTCTTACTTGACACATGGGCTGGCTGGGGCGGGCAAGTGCAGGTGGAGGGGCTCAGGGCAGGGGATGCGGGGGGGCTGGAGGTAGTGGGCATGTCACCACTGCAGGTTTTAAGGCTCCAACCCCTGTGTTGTGTGGCACAGGCCTATGACGAGGTGGGGTAGGGAGGTGGGGGGCTGCAAGGGGAGCAGAGGGGCCAGGACCCGGCCCGCGGAGCACAGGGGAGCAGTCTGGGGGCAAGGACCGGCTATGGGGCAGGGACCCCTGTGCAGCCCCCGCCCAGGACACCATGGTGCTGGGATAATCCGCGCACTGTGGGGCTGCCAGTCCTCCCCGAGGATTTGGGGAAGGACCTGAGGGGATGCCAGCCCTGGCTTCCAGGGAGAGCNTCTTGCCAGCCCCTTCCCCATGGCTCAAAGCTATGGGGGGTGGCATGTGTGTGAGGGGCACAGGGGAAAGCGCAGGGGGAGCCCAGTGGCTACACGGGGACCCCGCAGGTCTTGCTGGTACCGCCGGCCCTGCAAGGTTCTGTGGGGATCAGATGCATGAGGGATGCTGCTCTGAGGGGTGGGCAGGGGGTCCCTGTCCCCTGCTGGGATTTGGTGCAGGTCACCAGAGCTGCCTGTGGGGACCTGCGGGCACAGCACCCCCGGGTGCCCTGGCACAGGTCCCTCCACAGCTGGGGCTGCCGGCAATCACGGCCCCTCTCTCTGTCCCTGCTGGTGCCACTGCACATGTCCCCACCATGAGTGACACGTCCTTCCCATCATTGCAGGGTCGCGGAGATCAGCTCACCCAGCCCCGCACAACCTGAGCTGGGAGGATTGGGTTGCCGGCTATAAATACCCCAGTTCAGTCGCGGCACAGAGCCGACAGTGGTGCCTGAGCTGAAGGACGACGCTGCTGCAGGACGGTGAAATCCAACCAGCAGCAAACATTGGTGAGAAAGGAGAAGCTGTGAATGTCTGGAAAAGCTTCCCCCATGGGGTGTGAGGCTGGGCATGGTGACAGTCCCACCAGGGACCACAGCCTCCACAAAATCAGCCCTGCTGCTGTTCAATGGGCACTGATGGTGCCTGGTCCTGTGCCCCCCGTGTGGCCTCCGGACAGTCCAGCCCCAGGGATTGTGTCCCAAGCCACGGTGGCATCTCCAAGCCTTGGGCTGGGCTCACTCAGTGGCACGGCTCGGGGTGCAGCGTGGGGCAAAGGGGCGGGCAGCACGCTGGGTGGGAAAAGCCTTCTCTGACCTGTGTCCTCTCCCTGCCTGCAGCGGGCAGCGAGTCAGTTGTCTGGGAGGTGGTGATGCTCTCACAGGACCTGCCGTGGGCAGCATGCAGCCACCAGAGGCAACAATCCTGGCAAATTAATAAAATAAAAAAAGACACGTGGGGGGAAAAAAAGCAGACGGGGGTGGAAGGACCGTGGGAGCAGCCTGGGGGGAGTCGCTGCTGTTGGGATGGGGTGCCCTGGGGGGAGGAGGGGCGGGGGTGCCAGGGTACCCCGTGTTTGCATGTGCATGCCAGCAGAGGGGGCCCGGTCACCGCCGCCTGTACGCCGTACACTGTGCACCACACACCCCTACAACCGGGGACACCGGTGACAACCTACCGGCTGTGCCTGCTGCTATTCAGACACCCCGACAGCCGGAGGGCACATGGGGTGGCTGCCCCAGCTCTGCATCCCTTGTGTGACCAGGAGATGGGGTCTTGCGGGGCTTGGTATGCTTGCGGTCCCCCAGCCTGCTACCTGGGGCACGTGGGGCTGGGGCTCACCATGCTTTGGGGTTTCTGTAACCCCATCTCGCCTTCCCCATCTCCTGGTCTCACACAGAGTTTTAGTCTTTCTGCACTTGGCATCCCATGTCTTGGAACTTACAAGTTTCCTTTCCACAGGACTGTGCCCACCACCCTGGTCCCTGGCGGTCTGTGGTGGTCCCTGGCAGTCCATGGTGGTCTGTGGTAGTCCGTGGCGGTCCCCGCACTGCACCAGGGCATGGTGGGCACAAAGGGCACAGCTGTGACCACCTGCCCCGGGGAGCTCATGCCCATGAGGTTCCCAGCTTGTTTTCCAGGTTCCCATCAGGCCAAACCAAGCCTCAGCTCCCCAAAGCTGATGATTGTTTAATTGCTAAAAAATGTTTTTCCACCTCCTGGAGTGCAGCAACGCGAGCTAGCGGGCTGCAGGGCCCTGCCAAGTGCCTTCATCTCTGCACCGAGTGGGGCCAGAAACCTGTCAGCCTCTGGAGGTGGCTGTAAAGAGCACGGCAGGCACCACAAATGGGTGCCTGCAGCATGGTTGGCTCCACCAGGGTCCGGTGGAGGAGCTGTGTGGGCACCGCTGTGCAGGGGCATGTATATCACTGGGGCATCCCTGGTGCTGTAGGAGCCCAGTGCCTCCAAAGGCCACCCCGTCCCAAATGGGAGAGGAACACCTCCAGGTCAGGTGGGCACAAGACACACAGGGACAGGCACGCAGGGAGACCTTTGCGCACATGGCCACCCTAGGTTCCTGCTGTCTGGGAAATCTGAAGGGGTCCTTGTCTGGGTTTGGGGTTTGTGTGCCATCAGCAGAAAAAAATGGAGCAGAGGCAAATGTTTCAAAGGGAAAAATTTGGGTAATGCAGCAGCTCTGCTGTTCCCTCCCCCCCCCCCCCCCCCCCCCCCNTGAGCTCAGTCCTTCAGCACCCACATCCCTCTGTGCCCCAGACCCATGGCAGGGCCCTATGAGTGTTCTTGCAGGGCACCAGGTCAGGACGTGTCACCCATGTGCCCCCTCAGGTGGATGCTGCTCATGCTGAGCTGGGGGCACCAGCTGCATGTCTTTTCTCTCCACTTGCTCTGGGACCCCCATGCCGGGTACGAGGGGTCCCAGCCCCATGCCCAGGTGGTCTCTTCAACCATGAAGCCACCAGCCATTCGTGGCTTTTCCTGTAGGGTGTCCCTAAAGCAGGGCAGCACCCCAGGGTGCTCCCGTGGGTGCCAGCCAACAGCCCGTGATGCACCAGGGAGATGCAGGGTGCAGTGGGGGCTTATGGCTGGAGCAGAGCATCTGTCTTTCTGACCCCAGAGAGAGGCCGGAGAAGATCTGTGGGATCGACCCAGGACCAAGAAAGCCCCAGTGACTCCTGGGGCTCTCCCTGTCCCTGCATCCCATGGTGTCCAGGACAGGTCTGGGAGTGCCCAGGGGCTCCCCAGCACATCCAAAAGCAGTTACATGCCAGGGCCAGTGCTGGTGGCACGGTACTGCCATGGCAAAGTCCCCTCCATTGGGGACCTGCCCTGGATGGCTTCTCTATCGTGGGGTGCCCGGACCCCTGACCTGCCTGGTGGGTCCCAGGGCCTGATGGGCATGTGGCACTTTTTTGGCCATCACAGCTCCTGCGTGGCCCAGGAATGATCTCCCAGCGTTATTTCTGACTCACAGGACAGGAAACGTTTCGGGGTTTAAGCCGAGCTGAATAATGTGCTCATTTCCTTGTGCCGACTACAAAGCACCTGCTCCAGGGGATTTATGGAGTGCCGGCCTCTCGCACTCGCTGCACGGCTGCCTGCCCGGATGTTTTTATTTTCCCGGGATGGCCAGCAAGTGCCAAGGCTTGTTTTCCTAAACACCCCGCGCCCTCCCGGCACGTTTTGCTCGAGGGGAGCCAGGGCAGAGACGTGGGCAGCAGCACCCCTAAGGTGCTGGGGTACCTGGGGTGCTGGGGTGGGTGCCAGCACCCTGCCAGGGCTGAGGACAGTGGGGATGTGTGGCTGACCCACTGGTGACAAAACCTGGCCTGGCACAGAGCAGCCACAGCTGGGATAAACGGCCCGGGAGAGTGCCAAAGGACGATGGAGATGAATGGAGCACAGGGGCAAGCAACAGAGGATGAGACCATGTGAGAGAGGGCAGGAGGGCGAGGGAGCCTGAGGGAGCCACAGCATGGGTCTGTCCAGACCACGGAGCCCTGCTTGCCACCAGCTGTTGGGAGCAGGCATCCAGCCTGGGGTGAGCACAGACCATCCCATGGCTGGGGACCCACAGACACCATCCTATTAGAGAACCCATCCCATGGATGGAGACCCATGGACACCACCCAACAGCAGACCCCATCCCATGGCTGGTGACACACTGCCACCATCCCTCAGCAGACCGTGTCCCATGGCTGGGAACACACTGCCACCATCCCATAGCAGACCGTGTCCCATGGCTGGGGACACAAAGATACCATCCCACAGTAGACCCCGTCCCACAGCTAGAGACCCACAGACACCATCCCATAGTAGACTTCATCCCATGGCTAGGGACACACTGCCACCATCCCTCAGCAGACCCCGTCCCATGGCTGGGGACACACTGCCACCATCCTACAGCAGACCCTGTCCCACAGCTGGGGACACACAGACACCATCCCTCAGCAGACCCTCTCCCATGGCTGGGGACCCACAGACACCATCCGACCTCGGCTTGTAGGGCCCCTGCAAAACACTATGCCCAACCCATGGGCTGGAAATGCCTGTCCCTTGTGAGGAGGGTTGGGGTGTGAGGCCAGGGACACCCATGGGACATGCAGGGCATGTCAGCACACCTCCTATCCCATGCTCCCCTAGTGGCACTGAGCTCCATCCAGCGGGCGGTCCAGCCTGCAGAGTAAGGTGACATCAAAGTTTCCATCATGTTCCTTCCACTTTGTCCCCTTTCTAGAGTAATGGCCTCATTGCTTTAGCCCTGGTGGGGTCAACTCTGATCCCACCTGTAGTTCCAGCCTCCAGGAGCTATCCCATCTGGCTCATGAGCTCCAGGAGAAAGGACGGAGTGAGATGGCTGTCGTTCCCTGGGTAGCCCTTTGCCTCTCCTGTCCCCCTTCCCGGCTCCTGGCTGCCCAGCTCTCTCTGATCCTCCTGCTCAGCTCTTCCTGGGGTCCAGCTGCTCTGGTGAGCATTGAGTGTTCAGGTGAGTGGACATGGCTCAAAGCCGGCATCTTTGATGCCTTCATGCTGCCTGCACCCTGCCTGCAACCTGCCCCAGTGCCCTGGGGGCTCCATGGCTTGAAGCATCTTCAAGGTGCTGGGTGAGGAGAGGTCCCCACATCCTGCAGCCACCCCGGGGCCCAAGGCAGCACGGGGATCCAGCCGGGGAAGCTCAGCCCAGCGATAAGTTGGGGTTGGTTGGGTTTTGGTTGGTTTTTTTTTTTTTTTTTTTTGCTGTTTAGAGAGAAAATAAAGCACTTGTGGGGAGCAAGAGCCAAGCTCCCAAGTGCCTAAAACAGCAATCGCAGCACTTCCTCGGATTTATGGTGTTTGCTTTCACAATGCCAGCCGGGATCCTGTTTGCTTCCTGCTCTGCAGCTGCAGTCCCAGCTGAAGGCTCAGGAGATTCAGGTTTTATAACACTCCTGGATCCTGCTGATGGCAACTTGTCCAGCATCATTTATTACCCCCATGCCTCCTGTGGGGGTGGGGTGGGCTGTTGTCCCCCCATCACAGCACCCGCCAGCTTGGGTTGCTGGACCTTGCCTGTCCACAGGGACCCATCCTCCAGCTCTGGGGACCTGCAGAGCAGCTCTGCAGAGGGAGCACCCAACCCTTGCTGGGAGAGGAGGACAGCAATGCTGTGCCCTCGGTGGGGTGCAGCACCCAAATCTTCTTGGGCACAGCTACAACCCAAGAGCCAGGCCAGGCAGGAGCAGCTGGGTCCTGCCAGCGGGATGCTGAGACGTGGAAGTGACCTTCTGCAGGGTCCCAGGATGCTCAAGGGTGGTGAATGCTCCTCACTGGCATGACTGGACATGCAGCCAGTCCCTGCTGTTGGCCTCTGCCTGATAAGTCAAAGTGACTGAACTTGCAGCAAGACACTTATTCCAGCCCCTACATCCATTCTGTGGCTCCTCCTTGGGTCTCAGTTGTCCCCCTGAGGTGTGAGCACCAAAACGAGCTGCCCCTTTTCACTCTCCAGGGCAAAACCTCCTCTGGGATGCACTGGGTAGCACAGCTGGAGGGGGTGTCAGCTCCTCCAGCCACAGCATCCCTTGGGTACGTGAGCTGAAGCTCTCAAGCACCGAGTCCAACTCCAGGTGCTGCTTTCCACGCTATAAGCCCCCTCCTGCACGCACCGTACTAAAATGCCCTGGAACCCCCATGGGGGTGTGTGCTGGGGCCAGGCAGGCGCCTGGGGATGCAACAGCCGGGGAAGGAGAGCAGCCAGGAGGGGAAAGAGCAGGACCAACAGGCTGTGGGGGACCACCAGCCCCGTCCCCTGATGTACAGCCACAGCGTGGAGGGTGCTTCGCTGCCCAGGTCCCTCTGCTACCTGCTGAGGGGGGTCCTGACCCCTTTTCCTCCTCTGCGTTTACCCAGTGATGAAATACTCAAAGGCCATGAGGGGGCTGGTAGCTTTAACTCTCCCTTTGGGAAACCGGAATGGCTACAGAAATGCCGGGAATGCCTCCCTGTGTCCCTGACGGAGCAGGGGCAGTGCCCCTCCACACAGCCGAGAGATGCTCTTGCCCCAGATTTTCAGCACCCTTCTGGAAGCCTGGCCAAATCCCAAATGAAACCCACCGCTTTTGTTTAACATTTGCTGTACTCGGTGATGAAACCATGATGGATTATTTCATTGTGGTTACTAGCGTGCCAGACTTCTTTTTCCAAACACACAATAGGAATATTCATTTACTGCTCCGACGACGAATGCTTTTATCCTCCTTATATAGTAACAACTCTGCACCAAAGGGCGAGTTTCATTTGTCACTGATACACTTCACCATCCCAGCTCACGGCCCCGCAGCTGGCAGTTTTTTTCACGGGTGGCCAAAGCTTCTCTGATTTATTATCAACTTTTTCCAACCGATCCCAACCGGTCACCCCACCCAGAGGGGCACAACATCACCCAGGGCACTACAAGAGGGCTGGGGTAACTCTCCAGGGGGAAGAGGGGATGGAAAGCTGGGGCTGCTCCCTCGGAGGTGAGAGCACGAGGTGTGGGATGGGGATGCAGTGGGACAGCGAGGGGGCCCGGAGCAGCAGCGCAAAGGGTCTGCGCCTTCAAATCCGAAGGTGGTGAATCCAAAGCGGATAAAAGGAAGCTATTTCTTTCTTTCTTTCTTTTTTTTTTTTTTTTTCTCCACTCCATGCTTAATTAGGCTGCCACAGGAAAATGCTCAGGCCAAAATTTAGCGGGATTCAAGAAGGGATTGGACATTTATGGGGATAACAAAAATATCCAGCTATAATAGCGGATGCCAACACAAATTCTGGAAGGGATATTAAGCCTCACGCGTCAGGGTGTAAACCTATCCCAAACTCTCAGAAAGTAGGGAGCTTAACACAGGGGCAGATGACCCACATATGCTACCGCTGCCGCTGCCGCCTCGCTGCCGGCACGGCCCCGCGCTGGCCGAGCCACCGGCTGGACCGTCCCTGGAGCCCCATTTCCTGCTGCCGGCAGCGCCTCTGAAAAGGGCTGTGAATTTCTCTTGGCAATTCATCCCTTCGCTTGTAGCTCCCTGGGGCTGTGTGGCTCCCAGGGCCCTGACCTCCTCCACCTCACTGCCCCCCCCCCCCCCCCCGCCCCCCCCCCCCCCAACTTGCTTTGCCTGCTGATAACAGCCTTACCTCTTCAACCCAGAGGCAGCCCCTCTGGGCGAGGGTCTGTGAGGACCACAGGCATGTCCCTGGGTGGTGTGGAATCTCAGAATCATAGAATAGCTTAGGTTGGAAGGGTCTGTAAAGATCATCAGGTTCCAACCCCCCTGCCCTGGGCAGGGACACCTTCCACCAGCCCAGATTGCTCAAAGCCCCATCCAGCCTGGCCTTGAACACCTCCAGGGATGGGGCCTCCACAGCTTCGCTGGGCAACTTGGGCCAGTGCCTCACTGCCCTCATAGTGAAATTTTTTTCCTAATACCTATTCTAAATCTCCCCTCTTCCAGTTTGAAGCCATTGCCCCTCGTCCTATCACTACATGACTTAGTAAGAAGTCCCTCTCCAGTCTTCTTGTAGGCCCCTTTCAGATACTGGAAAGCTGCTATAAGGTCTCCCTGGAGCCTTCTCTTCTCCAGGCTGAACAACCCCAACTCTCTCAGCCTGTCCTCATAGGAGAGGTGCTCCAGCCCTCGGAACATCTTCATGGCCCTCCTCTGGACACGCTCCAACAGGTCCACGTCCTTCTTATGTTGGGGGCCCCAGAGCTGGATGCAATATTCCAGGTGGGGTCTCATGAGAGCAGAGATCACCATCATGAGGGGCAGAATCACCTCCCTCACCCTGCTGGCCAAGCTTCCCTTGATGCAGCCCAGGATACAGTTGGCCTTCTGGGCTGTGAGTGCACATTGCTGGCTCATGTTGAGCTTCTCATCAACCAACACCCCTGAGTCCTTCTCCTCAGAGCCACTCTCAACCCACTCTCTACCGAGCCTGTATTTGTGCTTGCGATTGCCCTGGTCCACATGCAGGACCTTGCACTTGGTCTTGTTGAACTTCATGAGGTTCTCACAGGCCCACCTCTCAAGTCTGTCCAGATCTCTCTGGAGGGCATGGCATCTTCCCATGGCTTCTCGCTTCCAGCCAAGCCCTTCATTTCCTCTTGGGTCACTTGTTGCCCAAATGCACATTCGCCTCCTGATTTCATCCCTCCTGTTCCCTATTTCTGCTGGGGCCGATCTCCAGCCTCTGAAAGGGGATACTCAGGTACGGTGTTTCGTGCATGCTGCCCGTACGTCGGCACGGCCCTGCTTTCATGGGCACTGCTCAGATGACCCCTGGGTCATGCCTCGTGCAGAGCCTTCCTCACCCGCTCCACATCAGTGGCAATGGCCATATTGCTTGCTTTTGGCCAAAAAAACCCCACTGTCACCCCCAGCCTGTGCGTGGCCACAAGCGTGGCGTGGCTGCAGCCCAGGCTGGAGTGAAACTGCCCTGCTGTGGTACCTGGGAGCTGGGTGCAAGTATCTCCATCCCCACCGAGGATAGTGCCACTGTATCCCACACTGGTTGTTAACAGGATGCCTGTGCTGCTCCGGTCCCTGCGAGATGGGATGCTCCCAAATCTTCGGCCGCTGTGAAGGACCAGAGATGGCTCAGTGTGACCACAGAGAAGGCTGGAGCTCTCCTGGTCAGGGGCCAGGGTGTCGCACACTCGCCACTTGCGTGCTCACCGCCCTGCTGAGGGCAACCCCGCTGGGGTCCCTTGGATCTCCCCTCGCTGAGGAGCCTTGCACCCACAGGGGCTTCCAACTGGAGACATTTCTGGAGGGCATGAATCAGCTTTTCACAGCTTGTTAAAAATCTTGATCCTACCTCTTGTTTTCATGCCTTTCAAATCAGGAAATGAGTTTTACAACTTTTCCAGTGGGGCACAGCTGGTGGCCAGGGTCGTAAAGCTGAACTTTATAAATATCTCTTGTCGGGATCAGGGGAAGAGCATTAAAAAGGCAGAGAGAGAGAGAGAGAGAGAGAAAGAGAAGGGAAAGGAGCAAAGGCAATAGAGAAGCAAGACAACCTCGGTGAAGAAGCCCAGCTCAACGTCAGCCATGGCCATGCGAGCACAGAAGATGGGGTGCGCTTGGGGCAGGCTCTGCCTGCTGCTCTCCCTCCTCCTCCAGCTGCCGGGATCCCAGGCCAAATGCTACTTCCAGGCTAAAGGTAAGTGGGGAGGTGGGCCGGGAAGACATTGATGGGAAGAGGAGGCCACAGCTTTGCCCGGCGTGTCGGGGCTCTGCCCTCTGTGCCTGCGAAGCGCGGAAGGGACTGTGCTGAGCTGAGGAGTGCGATCTTGGGCCAGTGATGAGTGGAAGGAGCAGTCTATAAACCACAGAACAGCTCCCCAGGGCTCTGGCTGAGAAACAGCTCGCTGGGCCATGAAGAGCTCCTGGCAGAAGCCCGGCTGGGGCCGAGCATGCAGGACTGGCAGCAAAGGGAGGAGGGCTGCCCACCCTTCCTCTGCTGCCTCCTTCCAGGGCTGCAGAGATGCGCAAACCCCAGGGGGTGCTGCATACGCACTCTCCAGGGAAGCAAGAGCCCCATGGAGCAGTGGGGAGAGCTGCAGGGCACAGCCAGGAGAGGATGGATGGGAGCATCTGCCCTTGACAGATGCCGGAGCATCCCATACCTGTAGGGTGGCAGAGAGGTCACCAAGTATCTTCTGTACCGTGGGGTGGGTGGGATGTCACGATGTCGCCTCTGTCCCCTCTTTGAGGGCAGAGGGGTGCCAAGGAGGCTCCCACATGCCCCAGCACCAGCCCACATATGCTCATGGCCAGCGTTTCCTTTGCAGCTCCCTGTGAGTACGAGGGGAAGCAGTTCTCCCTCGGGGAGTCGTGGCTGAGCACCAACTGCCTGCTGTGCACCTGCCTGCACCCCATCGGCGTGGGCTGCTGCGAGACGTGAGTGAGGGGCCGAGGGGTGCTGGGGGGTGTGTGGTGGTGGTGGTCTGCTGCTGGTGATGCTGCCCTGCCACGGCACCTCTGGGCACACGGCAGGGTGGGGGTCGTGTGGGTCTGGTGGCTGCAAACCCTGCGGAGCAAACATCAGAGCCCCGGTGGGGCTGCGGGGTGGCAAGCTCTGGGAGACAAGGGGCAGAGGGGGGCAGGAGCCCACCGGGATGCTGAGGGTTGGTGGGGTGAGTCGGGAAGACAAAAGCAGGGGCCAGGGGTGTCTCAGCACAGCGGGATGACAGGAGCTGGTGGCCCAGCTTCCCCAAGCTGGGAGACACCCTGGCAGAGGACGAAGCCACACGACACTGCCAGCAGCCCCCCGGCATGGACCAGGGTGAGCTGACGGCGCCATACCCTCTCCCGCAGCACCCAGCACCCCATCGACTTCCCTGACTGGTGCGAGGCCCACTACGACTCGCAGACCTGCCAGATCTCGGTGGTGCAGAAGGCCAACCCCAGCCTGCCCTGCGTGAAGAGCATGGAGCACGAGTGGGGCTCGGCCGGCACCCCCGAGCCGCTGAGCAACAAGGTGCTGGGCGCGGGGCTGAGCAGATAGAGGCTTGGCGGCACCCCGCAACCCCCCCTACCCCCTGCATCATCCTCCTTCCTCCAGAGCGCACCTCCCGCATGCTCCAGACCTGCCCCATCCCGTAGAGACGTCACTGCTGCCACCTTCGAGGGAAACCACTATCCGTACACTATGGTACCGAGTTAACGTTCACACCCTAGCGCTGCCATGGCACGGCTTTGCTTCCTCCTTCAGCTTCCTGAACCGAACCTGGCCCCCCTCCCCGTGAGATGCCCTGTGCACCACAGGAAGGCAGATCCTACAGGATCTCTTCCCAGGTGGGCAGGAAACATCCAGATAGTAAAGAAAAGGGTACGGGACCAAATTATCCCGCATTGCGGCAGTCTTGTACTCCCTCATCCAGTCTCAAGCTAAGGAGCTCCCTCCTCCCTCTGAGATCCCCATTTCCCTGCACCGGGAGCTCGCTGGGGAGCAACCACGGCCCTTCGTGCGGGACCCACGCACCCCAGCCAACCCCTTTCTCTGCCCCGGAGCGTGAGGGGCAACAACCCATCTCTGCAACCACTAACGCCCCTGCTCCTGCAGCTCCCAGGGCCGGAGGGGGATGCCGGCACTGCAGGCCAGCCCTGGGCAACACTGCAATGGAGCCAGCCCCGGGGCGGGTGGCAGAGCAGCATAGGGGGGGGAACCACTGGAAGATGTCCCCAGGGGAAGCCCCCATGCCAGCTGCAGGGGAGCTGGGTGCCCTGCTAGGGTTCATGGAGCTGAAGCAATCCGCGCGTGCCAGGGTGGAGCCGGCCGCCCTGGCAGCCTGCCCCAGCCGGTGCCATGCCCGTGTTGCGCAGAGCCTTGTGTAGATGTTTCTGTTCTTGCAATAAAGATATTAAACAAAGAGTTGCTCTCCAGCCTGTGACTGTGGTGCAGGGCGGGCTGGCGTCCACCACTGGGAACGGTGTAAGAATAAGGGTCTTGGGAAGGCTGAGTCTTGCACATTCAGATGTTTATTAGATTTCCATACAAAAAGAACTCTTTGAAAGGTTTGGTAGAAACTGGGAGCTGGCTGTTGAGCAGGGAGACCTCCACCCCACCTCCTGAACGTACAGCACGCATCCACTCCAGCTTCCCAAGGATCCTGAGACCAGCAGGATGCCTTTGCACCCAGGAGTGCAGGCAGGGAACAGCCCGGGCGCTCAGCACTTCTCAGTTTTGGATCATCACTATCATGCTGCCACAGCATGCGGCTGCATCCAGGACATCAGCACGTCCCAGCAGCGCAGGGCCAGCCTGACAGGACCTGCCTCCTCCAGGTGAGGATAGCAGGGGCACTGGGCTGTGTGCATGAGACACACAGAAGAGGCAGGATGCGTGCCAGGGCAGAAGAACAGGTTCCCACCCAGCCCAGGCGGCCAGCGTGCCTCACCTGGATGCCAGACCTCCTCTGCTTGTGGGGTCTCTCTGCAGGGGCACGGCCTTCACCCAAGGCTGGTACGAGGCTCCATTGAAGAGCTCCCCTCTCCCCTCCCTGGGCTGGGCCTTTCCTTCTTGGAAGTCCCTCGCGGGGTAAAGGCACGTCGGGCCTTTCCCTGGGAGGCAGATTTAATTTCACTGAGTGCTGGGACTCGCACCTTTACCCGGGCAGGAAAGGTCCAGCTCCCAGCCGAGGGCTGCAGCACAAGACACCGCAACGAGTGTGGTGCTCTTCCACCTGCAGGTGGGATAGACTTGCCCAGTGCCCATCTGGGAGTCGCAGACGAATCCAAGGGGACATTGGGGTGTGCACCCTGCAGCACACCCCTGAGAGCCCTGCCCGCCGTTCCCACTGCAGCATCGCAGGTTCCCTACCAGCTCTCCCCACTTCAGATGGTGATGGAGTTGGTGCTGGAGAACTGAGATACGTAGGAAGCCAAGATGGGGTTGGTGGGAAGGACTTTGATGGGCAAGTCCCAGCTGAAAGTGTCCACTTCGATCTGCTCCACCCCAGTCCAGGTGACGGCCTCCGACTGGCTCCCACGAACCAAGCAAGTCCCCGATGACTCCCCGGAGGTGACAAACTCAAAGTGCAGCCTCCACTTCAGGGACACTGTGGGCAAGAGGTGGGTAAGCAGCCAACACCACAAGGGATGGGGACAGCAGCTGTCTCAGCTCTGGCTGTCCTGGCAAGGGGACAAGCAAATAAGCCCACTCATGCAGGCCAACTCCCTCCCACACGACACAGCCTGCCAGTGGGATAGTAAAGGCAGGGCTGGGGACATTGCAAAAGGACTGCGGAGACAAGCGGGGGTGGGTCCCTTCCCTGGTGGCCACTAACCGATGTTGGTGGTGAATCCTGGGGTAGAGCTGAGCGGGATGGGCAGGCTGAAGCTGCTCCGGGCTGTGTGCAGGCAGGCTTCCTGATGGCGGGCGTGTGTGCTGAAGGAGCCAGGCTGTCCCCGCCGGCGCTGGAACTCCTCCTGGATGCTCTCCTCCGTCTGCAGGCTCACCGAGAACTGCAGGGCAATCGTCAGGGTGCTCGCTCTCATGCACTTACACAGCCCTGGCCCAAAGCCCCGGGACCTCCATTTCCCAGACGAACTCAGAACTGGAGCCCTTCCCCACCTTACACCCCAAGGGGAGTTCAGCTGGGTCCCACTAGAAACCCTCACTAGAAACCCCACAGCAGCTCACTGCCACCCCAATCCCTTCTCCCTCTCCCCCACCCGAAGCCCCTGCCTCTCCCCACAGTGACCCCAAAGCCAGCACTGACCTGCAGACACGGGATGTCTCCTTCCGAGAAGTTAAAGGTCCCAATGACATCCTCCCCTATCTTGTACACGGTCTTAAAGATGCAGAATGTCCCCACCTTCCCACGAGTATTGCTGATGTTATACAGGTCTGTGGAACAAGAAGAGGCGGGGGAAAGGGTTGCAGCAGGATGAGGCTTTGCTCCATACATCGCTCTGGGTTAATCACAGAGCCCAGCAGACATTACCCCACGCCTGCGGCTTGGGTGTGAAGGACAGCCCCTGGAGGCGGCATTCCCTTTGGGAAACGCCTGCAATGAGCAAGAGCAAACCACACGCTGGCTGCGATATGCTGGGGAGAGGGTCCCTCCGGCTGAATTAGGAAAAGCCTGAGACTGGCAGGGAGGAGCCCATCGAAACTGACCCAAGCGGGCCCTAAGGGAGCTGCTCCACATCCCTAGTCAGAGCTTCAGTTTGCCAGCAAGAGATATTTGCAGCGAGCTCTGAGCTGTGCTTCACACACAGGTTCGCACAGCAGGTTCAAGCAGGGGATATGACCTACGCAGGCTGCGTCGGGAGGTGGCCACCATAAGAAGTTCTGTTGCCAGGTCCGCCAGGCGTGAGTCTTTCTTCAAGCCCTCCTCCTCTTCCAGGAAGGGGTTTGAGGGTGCAACAGCCTCATCCTGTGGGAACTGGTAATCCTTGAGCCCTGGGGAGAATGTGGGAGCGTCAGTGGGGCAGGGTGCAGCCAGGCCTGTGTCTGCAGGGAGGGCAGCACGTGGCCTTACCGTGCAGCACAAGAACACGGAATGGTACGCGCAGGAGCTTGATGGGGGAGTTGACACGCTGGCAGCCGATGGTCAGCTTGTACACGTACTTTACTGACTGTCCCCGGAAAGAGGGAGGGCCGTCTATGGGCAGCGTCTCACAGTACGAATCTACAGGGAGTGCAGAAAAGATTGCTTTCCAAGGCCAAAAGGAAGCTCCTGGAGCTGTTGCTCGGAGGCTCCCTGAACTGAGGGTTAGGACCCGCATCAGGGCTGAGCTAGGGACAGTGCCTGGTCCTTATTGCTCTCTGCTGTGGGTCCTCTTTCCCACAGCAGGCCAAGCACATCCCCGGCTTCCCCGCACGAGTGCACTGCTCCTCACATCACATGCGCCGTCATCCAGACGTTGCTTCCAGCACATACAACCACACACACAAACTCTGCCTCAAAAGAATGTGAAAGATGTAAAATCCAGGAACACAAACACATGAGAGCTAAACTTACTCATCACGAGTTCAACCTGAATTTGCCTCTGCGCACTTCCTTCGGACACTGCTTTCGTGGTGCAGTCACACGCTGTGGTTTCCTCAGGGCTCTGCCCCATGTGGCAGAGAGGTGCTGATCAATACCTCATGCCTGTTTTGATATTCGCTTTACACAAACCCTAAACTCAGCAACAAAAATTAGTTTCTTCCTGTGTTTTTCTCTGAAGCACCATGTCTAAATGGCCAAGAAACAATTAAGAGACCTTCCCAACAACCTGTGGCGTATTCCCCTTGACAGACTGATGACTTAGACCACAAAGCCTCTGAGTCCAAGACCTCTGAGATGCCAGGGTCTGGCTCTACACCACATTCAGCCCTCTCGAAGCCCCTTGGCCACCACACAAACCCCAACGCTTCTCAACGCAGCGTGAACATTTCTGCAGCTTTCCCAAACCGCACGCTGTATAATAAGAAAGGCGCAAACAGTGAACTGTGGAAAGTCTCCACCTCTCTGGCTTGCCCACCGTGACGCAGATACACCCTGCCAGAGGAAGGGCAGCATCCTGCTGTGAAACCACAGATCCTTCCCCATGTCTGGCACATCCTAAACATTGAGGCTTAGATTAAAAGCTAGGGTTACATTTTAAATATAACTTCTAGATTTAAAATAACAGTACTGGAAGGGAAGAAAAAAGCCTGTGCTACTGCGTGGCGTACAAAGGCTGTCACACTTTAAAACACAAGGATGTCCCACTGGACTAGGGTGCAGATAAAGCTGACAAATGTCCTGACAGGAAGGAAAATCAGACATTTCCAAGGAAGGAAGCAAACTGCTGTAACCCCCTGTACCAGGCTGAACAAGAGCGCTCACAAAAGTCTTCATGCCCAGTGAGGATAATCTGAGTAGAGACCACCACCATCTGAGGAGGATGGGCGGTTTGCTACCTGGCACAGGAATGCTGAGACTCGGGAAGTCCCAGCTTCCATGCATATCCCAGAAGGAAGCACATTCCTGGTGCTACGGATGCCTTCCTCACCCACCCGCTGCACCTCTGGCTGGGCTCCCAGCCCGTGTCCAGGCTGCTTCCATTTCCTCCCCTCTCTGTGATCTACCAAATATTTAAAGGTATTACAAAACTGGAGAGGAGGCAAAGACAGCCACAGAAATGACTTGAGGGCTTGAGAAAATGTTTCATGGTGACAAATTTAAACAGCTCAGTCTGGGCAGTGTGTCAAAGGGATGGGAGGTGAGTCAACTTCAACATATAGGCACCGTAACAAGGGAAAGATATTGGGGAATAAGCTGGTCAGCAATTGAAAACAAGGCCTTTTATCAAGAGACAGCCTCACACAACCTCAGTTATATGTGCCAGCTCTGGCTACAGTTTAATAACATACTACTTTGCTGAAGCAGAATTAAGATTTCTTGGTTGGTTTTTTTTTTTTTGCCTTTCCAAACTGTGCAGCAAAACTCAAAACTTCTGAAAAACAGGAAATGAAGAATTAAGATACACACCCACACAGCTTTAACTCTGCCTCCACGGAGCTGGCAGGAGCCCCCAGGAATGATCCGCAAGCATGCCAGCTGTACTCTCGCGTAAGAGGAGCAGCACCGCAGGCCAACAGGATCACTGTGAGCAGCCTGGCAGAGCTGGGACTGTGATATGGAGGTTTCAGTGCAAAAAAGCCCAGTGCCACACACAGCAGCATCACATGTGACACATGAAATGGATGTGTGCATCACACAACCAAGGGAAAAGGCTGTAACATACAGCCAAGGAACCTCAAAGTTTGGAAGACTTTGTGACCTTCCTATGGATTGCATCTACATGAAAGGTAGATGCAGGCTGCTTATGCCAGTGTTACCCAGTGGCAGAGCGGACAGACACACACACTAGAGCATCACTGGGAAGGACAGACTTTCCCTAGCTTAGCTGGGGGCTGAACAGTTTCTGCCTGCAAAGCCAGCGGACAAGAGAATCCTCTAAATCCATCCCAGTCACCTGGAGGTTGAACTGTAGTCACTGATCTGCCCTCCCAGAGCCCGCCGAGCCTGCCTGAGATGCTCCAGGAAAAGGGACTTCCCCCTGCTCCTGGGGAACGGATGCTCCAGCCCCACACCTGCCAGCAGCGAGGAGCACAGAATGCAGATGGCTCTAATGCGGCAGGACAAGCTCCTCTACCCTGCATGCTGCTGTAGAATAGCAAGTAAGCAAGTAAACAACTAAACGTGCTTGGACAATAGCCTTTGCAGTTTAGGAGACACAGCCCTAGACAGCACTGCCCCACCCCGCTAATCACCTAGCCAAGCCAGGTCGGTTTCACCCTGTCCGCTTTTCCCCTCCAGTCAGGCCCCTTCAAGCCTAGAAAGGCAGGAGATCCCAGCTTCAAAACAAGCATGTCACAGCCCATGGCTCCTTGGTCTCATTTGCAGCTCTGCTCTCACCTCCCCAGAGTTCAGTGCTCCAGGACAGCCTCCTCCACCACAGGCACTGCCACTCCACTCCCTTTGCTCTGTGACTTGAGAGATCTCCGTCAACCGTTCCCAGCAGATCCTTAGGACAACCTGAGGAAGCTGTCCACAAGCAGCCTGCAATGCCTAACGTTACGCTGCTGCTGGACCATGGGCGGATGGAATGCAAAGGAGATCTGACACAAACTGACAGGCTGGGTCATGCAGCCACCAACCAAGAGACAACAGCACATACTTGTATTTTCACAGTCGTCTACTCAGGTACAATGCCTGGAACAACGAAAATAATTTGCTGCAAACCCCTTGTGAAAAGGATGATAATTTCTCTAAACAGCAAAAGGGAAAGTAGTGATGACAGAGAGCTTAAAGGGGACCCACTGGAAGGACACTGTTTGAGGGCTCTGGAGACATGGAGAGCTTTGAGCAGAGAAGATGAGAAGCGTTCACTTTTACAGCAGGAATACTAAACAGGCAGAAGACTCCCTGATCTCCAGGACAGCCACAACCTGAAGAGGAAGCATGGACCTCTGGAGGACACCAGCCTAAATTCCAAGAATACTGCAGTGTGGCTGAAGAAATAAAGGCAAGGAAATGCAGGTGTGTATAACCGTTAACTCAGCTGCAGCCAGGTACTTCAGAACGCTACACAATGAACCTGCAGCAAAGAACATGGGCCAGAGGTAGGACTGAGGGACACGTTGCAGTACGCAGGCCTCATACAGTGGAGAACAGACTCTGGACGATGCAGCTCCTTAATACTCGTGCTCCTACCAAAGCTCCTCGCCTTCTGCAAGCGCCAGGGTCTCCCACTTACAGCACTCAGGTCTGCAAAGCCAGCTTGGAGAGCAGGGCTACCCAGAGGTGAGGTCTCTGAGCAGGGGAAGAGAAGACAGGACTCACAGGACTTTGACTCCCCAGGATCCAGTCGCAAGTCACAGAAGAGAATCTTTGGTGGAGTGGACAGGATACACTGACCCCGTTCTCCTGGAAGAGAAGAAGAACCATGTGAATGCTGCCCAGCCTCGGGGTCCAGGCCGAGGGGGCACTCACCATGCCCAGGCCTTATCTTTGCAGGGAGGGATGGGAAGGAGAAGGGGTCGAGAAGGAATTATCTCATGCCCAATGCTCAGATCATGAGACATTCCCAGAACAGCTGGACAGACAAGCCTCAAGTTTTGCTCCAAGCTAGCACCACTTTGATCCCAGAATTAACAAGATCCTGCAGCTGCCATGAGCAGGGAATCACACAATGAAAGCAACACGGACTTCCTGCTCGCTTCTACGTGTGCCGTCCTCAAGACATGTTATAGTCTGCTTGACTCCAGCTTGCTGTGCTCTCACCGTCCCTACCCAGGGTTACACTCACCTCTGTTGGGGACGAAGACTGTCTCGTTCTCTGCCTGCACATCGTGCTTGCTGCCATCAGAGGGAGGGAGCGCTACCCGGTTCTCGCTGGTGTGAAATTGGCAGTGGATCTGGGCACTGGCCCACGCCAGCATCTCACTGAGAGCAAAGAAAAGCAATAGTCATGTCTATGCTTTAAACCTGGATTACAGCAAGCATGAAGTGACAATGCAGAGCAGCACTCTGAGGCACCTCCAGTGACAACGCGACCATCAGGGAAGTGGGCAGACTCAAAAGCAACAAATACCTGCAGCTTGGGTTCAGCTACCCCTGCCCACAGCACCTGGCTACCCCGAGCTCGGCATTCTTCGGGGCAGGCAGGGTATAGATGTGCTCCCTCCCCACAGCACTGTCACCCTCGATAACATCAACTTCTGGTTGTCTCAGAGCAGAGAAGGATGCTTCTGGGTCCTTCATAAGGACCTATTTTGTCCTCATGATGCAAGGGATTCACTGACGGCTACAGGGGAGGCAAACATGTAATTTTGCCCTGTCTCTGTACAGCCACAAGAATTGGTTGCATCCAGCATGAAAAATAGTCTCACAGTTTGGACTCTGCAACAACCTCAGCCATTCCATAGGGGATTCCCCATGGCATTACCGACACCTTTCAGATTCCAAAACACTCACCTATAGCAGTCTCGTTAATTTAGCTAGTGAATGGTTCCTCTGGTGTTTTCTAACATCATGATCCGATTAGTAAGCGCTGACACCACAGTTTTAGGTGGCACAGGGATTTTTTGTGGCACACGATTATCTCTAAATATGACACATCAGAGCAGTTAAACTTCCAGGCGAACCAGAGAAAAAGGCGTGCTGCATTCGTTTCAGCTGACTAATAATGCGCTATTTGATCTTTGTATGTGGCTAGCTGCCTTCACCCAAACGTGCGTTGCTTACTCTACCCAGTTACCTCTAACCCCACAATTGCAATTCTGCATCTTCAAAAGTACCAGCATGGCTTTTCCATAAGGACTGCCCTAAGGTTTTCTGTTGTAAGGTAACTGCTATATGGAAACAGAGAAATGCTCTTGCTTAAGAGACAATGTTTACTAATTTTATATAAGCTTAGCATGAGTACAGTACCTTCAAACACGGAATATTAACCTTTTTTTTCCCCACCCCATTTATTTTCAGTATTGCCCAACAATATGCCACTGGATTATTTTCTGTTTTTTTAACCGGATGCCCAAACAAAATTTGCATGTGCCTTCCTACCAGCAGGCGTGGCTTGTCCAGCTGGCAGGGTGCAGACAAATCCTGCACCGGTGCTGACGTCGCTTCCCTCCTCTCTCACCTCCCCCTAAAACTCCTGTAGCCCACAAGGGCTGCGTTCCATGCAGCCTTGGGGCAGAAGAGCTTTGTTTCTTGTATGCCTGGTACACCACAAGCAAATTCACTTTCTGCCGTTTACTTACTGTCTGTCAGTTCTGTCCCAGTGCTTGAAATGCATGCTTCTTAGTTCCTCCACCTGCACTACAGCTCCTGCTACCCCTGAAAGCTTCTAGTCCCCAACAGGTCTATCTGCCTGTTGCAGTGACTGTGCTTTGATCTGGCTCCTGCCTTTACGCAACCCACAGCTTCAATTTCCAAAACGCCAATCTATTTGGTGTTGCCACTTGTATGACTTAGCCAGGTTTTGTCAGTTTGGTCACCTGCTTTTTTATTTTAAAAACTTTTCTTTTTCCAAGTGGTGGTTTTCTAAAGACCATGACACACCTGAAGTTCCCAAACAAAGCTCCCATAACTGTGCTGTGAACCTCCAAAACTGCTTCACCGGCTACCCTTGCAGTCCCACACGTTTCAGAACTGGGAAAAACAGCCCTGTCACCACACAAGACATAACTCTGAAAAACTAGATGCTTATGCCACAGCTGAATTTGAAAGATGAATTCAGCAGGGAAGAGGAACCAGGAAGAAAAGATGGAAAGCTAAGGAAGGCAATAAACAAAAAAGCCCTACAGCGGTAATACAAGAGCCCGCTTTGCTGCTGCTGACACTGCAAGCACTGGAAGTGGGTCCACCAAAACACACACAACCACATGTGAAATGTGCACTGGTGATAAAAAGATGCTGAACCTGACAGGGCTGGAAATGGACGCTTCCCAAGAAGGGCTCAAGATGAGAAAGCACTCTCCACCCCCTGGAGAATCATAATAGGCCACATACTCAGCGGACATGGAGGCTTTGGGTGACTACATATGATGTGGAGTCACCCCCTGTGAGCCAACATAGGAAGCTCCCATCTTCTCACATTTCCTCAACACCTATCTTGGGCACAGTAATGATAAGAGGAGACGCTGCGCTCAAAGGCTGGGCCACAGAAAACACTGCCACAGAAGGATGCCTCTTTCTGACTCTAGGCAGTGGGGGAGCCCGAGCGCCCCTTTGCCTGCCAGCCCTGCAGGCAGGGATCACACGGATATGTCAGCGCACTGCTGGACAGAGAGAGCTCCTTCCATAAATGTAGGAAATAATGACATCTGGATGTTGCCCTGTGAGACTGTCACCCTGGTGTAACTAGATACCCCGCTTTAACAGCCAGTTTGGCTTCATTTTCTGCCAGTAACCCTGTCGCTAAGGGCTCACCTGAGGGGCAGTTAAGAGCATCTCTAACTGCATACCTTTTTCCTCATCTCTTTCTTGGGGGCGGAAAACCAGAATAATTACCTCAGTTTCAGCCCTGAAATAGCCATTGCGCAAAGCACCCTTAAGGGAGTACCTCAGGTAGGGAAGTCACCAGTGGCTGAGCTGGCACCATTGCCCCACAACCCAGCCATGACTACATCGGGCTGCTCAGGAAGAAGGGCCATTCCCTCTGGAGGGGACCCAGACAGCTCTGCCGCTTCGAGACTTCACACACAGAAGGGCCCACAGGCCGTCGTACCTGCTGGCGGAGGTAGACGAGGCCGATAAGGGGTTGGTGAAAGTGATCACGCACTCCAGCATCTCCCCGGCCAGGAAGACGGGCCCACGGCCCAGCTTGGCCAACACCTCGATCATGGCTTGGACAGCCCCTGCTGCGCACCTGCCAAAAAAAGAAAGAGAAAAACAAACCAAAACAAACCAACAGTGGGCATGGGGAGAGGGCTGGGAGCTGTAGCAGCGGTGCGGGGAGGGCAGGGAGAGCCCCAGCTCTAGACACAGCCATGTACAGGGGGGGAGGGACAGCCCTGGCCGCGCACACAGCCACACAGACAGACAGACAGACACACCGGTGTGCAGGGGAAACACGCACAGCCCCGGCCACACACACACATGCACTCCCCCACCTCCCTCAGCCCCACACAGACCTGGGGGGGGGGTCAGGGCATACTGCAGCGGGGGGTGAGGGGGTGGCAGCCCTGTCGCCCCCAAACCGGCGGGCTCAGGGGCGGCCCCGACCGCAAATACACAAACCCAAACACCCACCAGAAGGGACAGGGGACGCAGTACCGCACGTCCCTCCCCCGCACCCCGCGCCCCAGGCCGCCCCGGCTCCACTCACCGCCCCGCACAGGCCCCGCTCGCCGCTCCGGGCCCGGCTTCCCCCTCAGCCGCTCTCCCGACCTGCTCAGCGGGGCTCGGGGCTCGTTCGGCAGCGCTCGGAAACGCTCGGGCGCCGCTCGGCAACTCTCGGCCCGCACTCGGGAGCTCTCGGCCCGCACTCGGAAGCGCTCGGCCCGCACTCGGGAGCCCTCGGCCCGCACGCGGGAGCGCTCGGTCCGCACAAGGGGGCGCGCGGCCCG
>VUYV01000521.1:357122-385815 GCA_008711295.1 Anarhynchus alexandrinus
CAGCAGCGGTGGCGGCAGCGGGGGGTCCGCTGGTGCAGCGGTACGAGGGGGCGGCGCGGGGCCGTGGCGTGGCGGCGGCCGGCTGGCGCGTCTGCCTGGCGCACCGCTTCGAGGAGCCGCGGCAGCCCTACGGAGCCGGCGACGTGCCGCTCCGCGACGTCCTGCGGCACATCGGCCTCGCCTTGCGGTACGGGGGACCGGGAGCATCCCCGGAGGGAAGGGGGAGGTGGGGGGGAATAGGGGGTGCCCCGGGGGTGGGGGCACCATACCGCACTGGAGACCCTCGGTGGAGCGGGCCGCTTCCCCACCCCCTTCGGAGGCACCGGCGGCGCCCCGGTGCGCGGAGGGCAGAGTACGGCAGGTCACGGAAGGCCCCGGGGCTGGAGGAAGCCGCGCTCCTCCAGCCCCGCCTGTCTGGCGCCAGCACTGGGAGCGCTGGTGCAGACTGGCCGAAGCTGGCTCAGGGGCAGCACCCGGCGCTCGGGCTCCTCAAAACCGAGGAGGAGCTGGGGGGAGGGCTTGGGGCATCGCCGTCTCCCACCCCCGAGGCTCGCTGCTGGTGGCCACCCTTTGCCGCATCTTCGCTGGCCAGCGCCCGGTCCTCAGTCGCCCCCCCCACCCCCCTCCCAGCGGGAGGCACCTCTCGGCAGATGGGGGGGGTGAAAGGCGAGGTTAATTGGGAGGGTTTCCGAAGGGCTGTGCGCTGTGGTGGCAGGTTTGGGAGCGGGGACGTCTCCCGACTTTGCGTGAGGGTGAGCTGGGAGTAACCGGGAGAATCGCGGGTGGGGAACGGCGGTGTTATTTTAACCTTTAGAACGGGTGCCGGGGTGCTGGCGGCGTTTGTGTACCTATCCGGCTGAAAGTGATGACGGTGTGATTTATTTCCTTGTGCTCGCTTTTTATCTCCTGCCTCCATTTTCTGAGCTTGTTTATTTTTTTTTAAATTTTTTTTTTTTTTTACTGTTCGATGTCCTTGGAGGTTGCTGCTTGCAAAGCTGGTTCCTGCAAAGCCTGATGACGGGGCAGATAGCGGACTGCTTTGGGGTGCACGGCATGCCGGTCTGACCTGAGACATCCTGGCGCAAGCCTGGGCATCAGGGAAGGGAAAGCGTGGGTCGTGCATGGGAGATAAAGGCTGCCAGAAAAGCCGCCGTGGCAGGTTGGGGATGAGCTGAGCGCATGGGAAAGCGTGAAGTTCTGGTGGGGTGAGCGGGGAGGAGAGGTGATCACCTCCATGCCGGCTTGGAGAGGCCGCTCCTGGCCTGTTCTCATTGGGGTGTCAGGATGGAAGTGGCTTGTATCAGTCCTAGAAAAAGGTTTCTGAGGTTCAGAAGCAAGAAGCTAAAAGTCAAAGTACTGCCTCTTCCCCTGCACGAATTTAGGAGGTAATTTGGTTGTCATCTCAAAATACTTGTGCAGAGCGAAGCTTCCTTGCCGGGAGACTCCAGCCTAGAGAGTGGAGAAGAGGAAAGACCAGGCCAGCGAGAAATACCTGCGTGGGTTTGAGTTAAAACCCAAGGGCAGCGGTGTTGGCTGGCGAAGGGCAGCTAATGCAGGGATGTGAGGATGTGTGGGAGGCTGTCTGCTCCTGGCATCAATGGGCACCTGTGCGTCTGCCCGGCGGAGGCAGCCAGCTGGCTGAAACCTGGATGCTGGTGCTGCAAGAGGAACCTGGAGCTCGGTCCCACAGCATGGCGCGTGGATCTGGAACTCTGGAGCCCTTCGGGTTGGCATGCCCTCTCCCAAAAGACCCGTGATGAGCATCAGCCTCTCTCTCAAGGGCACCTGTGCCAGGGGTGCCCTCAAGATCTGGCATGGCTTGGTACACCAAGTGCAAAGTCACCTGGTGCAGGTACTTGTACCTCCCGAGATGGCTGGGAGTGCCTTGGGGTTGCTGCACATCTTGGGCTGTGGAAGTCTAGGACCTGCAGAGGACCCAGTGCATCCTGGTTTGACGTGGTATCGTGCTGAGTTAAACCTCTGGCTGATGTGTGTCCTCTCCTGCAGCACCAGCTCCTGCTGCAGTTGGCATGGGCCGGGGGGTGTTGTCGGCCCTGGGGTGGGATTTTTGTTCATCGGGGCTTGTTGGGGTAAATCCCTCGCGGGGACACCCTCAGCAGTGGGTGCTGGGGCTGACGGGGCAGGAGAAGAGGTGCGGGCAGGTTTCCACAGAGGTGGCTGGTGTGGCCTGGGAGGGGGTCACAGCACAGATCTGGAATGGCTGGGTGGTGTCCTGACAGGTTTTAATTCTGCTGCCAACTCTAAAGGAAAGAAATGCCCTCCAGCCCTGGCAGGGCTTTTGGTGCTGCAGAACACAAAGACTTTCTCCTGGTTATTCTGCAGCCCTGGGAGAGCTGTTAATAGCCAGTGGCGGCATCGACCACCTTCTCATCTTGGCCTGCACGATTTTGGGAGAAGCTGGCAGGGCAAGAGTGTGCTATTGAGATGGCAAAACAGCTCAGACAGTGGCTGGCTGTAAATCCCAAACCTCTCCTGCTGTGTGCTCCTGGAAAAACTGCTTTTTGAAATCTCCCTGTCACCTCCTTTTCAAGTAGCCGGGATGCCCCGCCAGGCTGCAGCCGCTCTGCCTGGGCACTTTATTTCCCATCACCAGAAACCTGCTAGGGAAGCAGCTGAGTTGGTTCCCTGACACTGGGTTTAAAAAAAAAAAAAAATTTAATAATTTCCTTGAGAGAGAAAGCACACTGCCAAAAACCTCGCCTCTGCAGCGTAAAGCCAGGGCTGTCTCAGCTGGGAGAAGAGCAGTTGCAGCAGATGTAGCTCGAAGATAGCAGCAGGGCCTGATTCAGGGCAGTCGTGCAGGACAGGCTGGTTCTTGTGGTGCCCTGGACCTCTGCAGGCAAAATGTCCTTAAAGAGCCAAACATGAAGGTGAGTACGTAGGAATGGAGAGCAGGCTGCAATCAGGTCCTGTGAGACTGCAACCTGGAAAATGTCACCCTGAGTGGGATTTGGGGACCATAGATGTTGGTGAATAAAGGTGAATGTCCAGTGACGATGCAGCCGAAAAGGCAAGGGTGGGTTGGTTTTGTTGGGGAGGAGTGTGTAGGACCAGGGGGTGTCATGGAAGAGACACTCCCCCTTGCTGCCCCCGTCCCCGTGAAGACGGGGGTACATGTCCCGGGGGATTAGTGCTCACCTATTGCCCACCACCTGGACTCTGCATCCCATGAGCCGCCGGAGCAGGACAGACTGTGGGCTCCCGGCTCAAGTGTCTTTCTCCTCTCGGCAGTAGGGCATCGGTGCCTGCGGGTAGCTCAGGGATGTTGCCCATCGCAGGGGCTCCCGTGCCCCTGCCGGTACCCAGGGCTGCGGAGCCGCTGGTTGGGTCTTGCCTGTCTGTTCACTGTGGGACGTTCAGCAGCTTCTTCTGGTCTGGTAGCTGGTTTCCGTATGCTAATTGTCTCTGTGTAGAAGATTTAACTTGGGGCGGTTCATTAGCAAAAGCCGGTCCTTTACGAGATCCGACTGGGAGCCCAGCCCTCCTCCTCTTGCCCGGAGTGGTGCCGGCACACCCAGATGCAGGTGTGCCGCTGTTTGGGTGTCTCAATTCCCAGGCCTTTGGGTGAGAAATTATCTGATGGGCAGTGCCTGACTGTGCAGCTGATGTGTGAGCGGAGGTGAATCCCTGGGATACTGCCAGCTGTAGACAGCAAGCATCACCTCCTCCGGGGCAAGGCTGCCCCGTGCCGTCTGCCCCCGGGGGAGGTGGCACTAGGATGTGGCAGAGCTATGCGTGACGATGGGGACGTGGAGGTGGAAGAGCAAGGATCGTGTCCCTGGAGCAGCATATGGCTTCTCTGGGCTTGTGCCTGCAACCACAGACCTTCCTTAGCAGGACATGCCCTACCAGGCGTGGAGGTGGTGGTCCTTGTGTGCATTCCCACTTCTCCGGGAAAGCCTCCTGCCCTTGCACGAGCTGGGAGCTCTGCTTTTGGGTATTGGAGTGTGCTGTTTTCATGCTCTGCCCTTGCAGGCAGCCCTGAGCTGCCTGAGCTCTGCCTGCTGGTGTCTGCTCACCGGTACGCGCTGCAGATGGATGCCAGGGGCTGCCACCCCAGATGCCCTGCGACACAGGTTATATTGTACATCTCTACGAGAGGGGCAGCTGCAACATACGCTGGTCATGTCCTGCGCCGTGACACTGCAGGGACAGTCATGCCTGCTTCTGTCTTCTTTCATACCTCTCTTTCCTTTGCAGATACTTCAGGTGGTGGTACAAGAAGACCCGCATAGAGAAGAAATCTGCCTTCATTGACCTCTTGTGTGCCGTTCCCCTGCAGCAGATCTATGGTCAGCCTCCAGTTTGGGCACTGGGGTGGTGCAATGCCCGATGTGTTGGGTGGGCAGGGATTCACGTGGGGTTGTCAAAGTGCTAGAGGGGAGGAGTGGGTCAAGGAGCTTCTGGAGTGCGGGCAGTGCCAAGGGGCTCCTGGAGCTGCATGGGGGGGTCCTTGAGCCAGATCCCACCACGGGGAGGAATGGGAGTGCTAATTTCTGGTGTCTTTGCCAGGGTGCCCGCTGGGCGGGATCGGGGGAGGCACCATCACCCGTGGCTGGCGGGGTGAGTTCTGCCGCTGGCAGCTGAACCCTGGCATTTATCACTACGAAACAGTCATCGCCGACCAGGTATGTGTGGCAGGGTCCGCGAGGGGTGCGAGCAGCAGCCTGGGTGGTTGAGGCATCTGCTCTTGGGCTCATTGCATCCCCTCCATGTGCTGCTCTCCTCCCCAGTTCACGGTGTCCCTGCGTTGCAAAGGGCAGACGGTTTACCAGCAGGTCTTGTCTGTGGAGAGACCCGGCACTCTTCAGGGCTGGAACTGGGGCTACTGTGGCCACTATGCCTTCTACCATGCCCTGTACCCCCGTGCCTGGACCGTCTACGAGCTCCCAGGGCAAAATGTGGTGCTCACGTGCCGCCAGGTCTCTCCTGTCATCCCCCATGACTATAAGGTAAGGAGGTGGCGGCTCCGCGCGCGTTGCAGCCTGTCCCATAGGAGCACAGTGTCACACCGCGCTGCGGCAGCACAGCTCGTATGGAACAAGTTGGCAGGGATGTGGCAGAGCTGCCTGCGTGGGAGGGGTCAGGGATTGGCATAGCAGAGACAGGGCTGTGGTGTGTCCTGTTTTGGTAGCAGAGGCTTGGAGCTGGTGGGTTTTTTGTCCCCTGAGCACTGCCTGTGCGTCCGGGGATGATGCAGTAGAGGAGTTCCTTGTCCCTCCTGCCCAGCTCAGCGTTGCCTGAAGACAACCAGGCTCATCACCTTGCTAATGTTCTTTCCCAGCCCTGGTGTGTTCTGTCCTAAGACCCTGTCCCTAGTGCCAGCTGCCGGGTGTGTAGCAGCGGGACCCTGGAAGGCTTTGCCCCTCTTGGGGCAGTCGACACTGGAAGGGTTATCCTTTTTTCCTTGTGCTGAGCTCTGGCAGCTGCTTCTTTCCCTTCTGACCTGTGCTTCGACTCTTTGTCCTGCTTGTTCCCTGCCTTTGGTTTTGTCCGGTGACCATCCCAGCTGTCATCCACCCGGAATGGCAGGTCCAGAGCTGTGGCCTTACTGCCCGGAGGGATCCAGTGGTAGCATTTTGGGAAACCCTCAGCCTGTACTTGTGGGTTGGTTTGTCAGCTGGGTGTTTCTGGGAGTGCTTTAGCTGGCTTTTGCCTGCCGTTCCCAAGGGAAGAGCTGCTTATTAGCTGGGCTTTCCCAGCTGGGCTTTCCCAACATTTCCCCGTGTTTCCGCTCAGCAATGCTCCCAGGCAGGAGGAACCCCCGCAGCAATGCGGAAGCTCAGGATGGTGGCACGGGATGCCTCGCCGTTCCTGCATGCCGCTCCTGCTCACCCCCAGCCCGGGGCGAGGGCGGCGCTGCCGACACGCCTGACCTTCCTCTTACCCCAGCGAAGCACGTGAGCCTGTATCAGCTTGTCGAGCAGACGGGTGCTGAGACACCTGTCTGAGCCTTAAATGCTGCTCTCCGTCCGTGTGTTGCCCGGTGTGGGCTTTGCCAGCCCAGGGCTTGTAATCTGAATGCTGTATTCCCTGCCCCCCCAAAATTTTCCTGCTGCTGCTCCCCAGCTTGACAGCAGACTCCAACAGAGAGTTGTTCTTGGTGCTCTTGCTCCTGCTGCATCCCACGTGGTCTCCCCAGCAGCGGGAGAAGCGATGATCTGATGGCACCAGCCCTATACGCAGCGTTGTCTGTCTCTGCCAGGACTCCAGCCTGCCAGTGGGAGTGTTCATCTGGGAGGTGGAGAACGGCAGGGACGAGGACGTGGATGTCTCCATCATGTTCAGCCTGCAGAACGGCACGGGAACGAAGGAGGACAGGAGTGGAGGGCACTGGAACGAGCCCTTCACCTTTGAGAAGGAGGGCGAGAGGGTTGCTGGAGTCCTGCTGCACCACTGCACGCGCGTGAACCCCTGCACCTTAGCCATCTCTGCCCGGGAGAAGGTAAAGGGCTGGCACCTATGGTGTTGCTCCCACTGGGGCTGGGGGCTCTTCAGCCCTGCTGAATGGGGGGGCGCTGCTTCCAGGCAGCGGGTAAAGGATGGGTGTGTGATGGGTTGGGGTCGGCACCAGCCCGCAGCGCTTCCCTGACTGCCAGAGCAGGAGTGGGGGACGTGACTTCCCTGAGGGCACCCTCTTTGGGGTGGGTGCCAGGAGAGAAGCTGTGGGTGATGCTTGCAGGACAGCAGGTGAGCAGGTTTGGAGTTAGCATTGCTGGGCAGCATGCAGGGAGTGAGTGTGGGGTCCCAGAGTTGTTGAGGGTGGGAGGGTAGGTGTGCATCTGCCCCTCAAAAGTACCAGCCCCTGATGATGCTCTTCCCTTCCCCAGGCTGGCACGGGAGTCACCCACCTCACGGCGTTCAATCCCGCGGGATCGGGTAGGGAAGTGTGGCAGGACCTCCTGCAGGACGGCAGGCTGGATTCCCCGGCTGGTGAGTCCCTCCATCCTCCGTGGGACGGGTGGAGGGGGAGCAGGGGTAATGGGTGGCCACGCTGGTCACAGGACACCTGAGCGAGGGTGGATTTCCCTTCTTCCGGCTACCTTGGTGCCATCGCAAAAAGCTCTTGGTGATGCTGTGGCTCATTCCCAGCTTTGGGCTGTATCCAAATTTTCCATTGCTTGCTACGCTGTCCTCACTGTAGTTCTCCAAAAGCTATTCGCACCACTTTGGGGCTGTTCTTGGTTATATTAATTGCGTATGCCAGTATCTTGTTAGTCTGTGTAGTGTTGCACACTGAATTGAGGCTTCTGCTGAGTCGCCCGGGTGATGCCCAGCCACCTTCCCTGAGTTCCCACTGCCAGAGCTGCAAGCTGGGCCCTGTCAGATTTATTCTAGTGGGCGTTTAGCAGTCCTCAGGGTTTGGTGCTGCCATCACTTGCTGTCCTCTTGTTACTACATGGGTTCCCTGAAGGTCTCTGGTATTTTCGTGGTGCTTCTGCATCATCCGCAGTTGCCTGCTTGCTCCCTTGGCAGAAGCCTTGAAGCAGGCTGGCGTCTCCAAGGCCTTGCTGCCAACCTCTTATTGCCATAAAAGGTGACCATTTGCCTAATGTCTCTGCTAGCTTTTGAACAAGGATGATGCTGACAAACTAGTGATGCTGGTACTGGGCTGTTGCAAGATTTCTTGGAGCTTAAATTATGTAAATAAAGTGTTTACATAAATATTTCCGGAAAACTAAGTTTCCTGCCTAGATGCAGTCAGAACTCTCCAGGCTATTGGGATGTGGTTTTCCTTTGTGCGTGCCAGGCATTATCATAGTCAAGATCTGTGCTGCTGTTAAAATTGTTGCTCTAATGAGTTTACCTGGTACACATGTCAGAACCAGTGTATAATTATCCGGCTGCCTCAGGGCTTTTCTAAAATACAGGCGCAGTCCAAGCACCCTGCAAAAAGCTGGAAACGATGACTGTCACTAGAAAGTCACAGTGTCTCTGCGTGCAGCGCAGTTACAAAGTCATGGGGTGCTCCGTCCTTTCCACTTGTGCCTGGTGGCTTTTCCTGCCTGATCTGTTCCTCTGCTTTGATGACTTAATTTTTTTTAACCCCTCCGCCCATGGCAGGTATTTTTTTCCTGCTTGCAAAAAGCAGTTACTCACGTGCGGTAATGTCATCCCTTAACACCCTGCGGATGTACCCCCCAGGTTGTAAGGGGGCTGGGCATGCCTAAATAGTCTTGTCCCGCTCAGGCTGCGTGGAAGCATCAGTCACCCCTCCTCCACAGGGCTTCCTTGGTCACTTTTGAATATTTTTTTTGCCCCGGCAGGTAAAAGCAGCCCGACAGAGAAGGGAGAGGTGACGGCAGCAGCAGTGTGTGCTAGCTGCAGGGTGCCTGCCCGGGGACATAGGACATTGGAGCTGGCCCTGGCTTGGGACATGCCCCGTGTTCACTTTGGTTCCAAGGAGAAGCTGCATCTCAGGTGGGTGGGTTGTCTCCAGTGGGGCTTCGTTCGTGTCCCCAAAGCCCCCTTCTCCCTGCCTCTGGGCTTGAGCACTGCCTCGTCCCACCCACTCCCTGTGGCTATGGCCTTGCCAGCTCGCAGAGGGGACCCTCTCCACAGCTCCTGCCCCTCAACACCCCTGCACTTAGCAGTCATGTTATTCTGGTGTTCACTGTAGTCCAGCCCCTCTCCCGTGGCCGGGTGGGCTTTGCAGCCTGAGCCCACGGCGTACTCACCGAACCCCTGCTCGGCAGGCGGTACACCCGTTTTTTTGGCAGCGGAGGTGATGCTGCTCCTGCCCTGTCGCATCACGCCCTGACGCACTACGAGGAGTGGGAGAAGAAGATCGAAGCGTGGCAGAAGCCCATCCTGGAGAACAGGTAGGGTAGATAGGAGCATCTTCCTGGTGGCCTCCTGGGGGTGGTCAGGGCAGGAGCATCACCACCTCGGCTGCTGTGGTTGAGGTTTCCCTCTTGCCTCCAGCCAGCTGCCTTCCTGGTACAAGTCGGCCCTCTTCAATGAGCTGTACTTCGTGACGGATGGGGGGACCATCTGGGTGGAGTTGCCCCCGGACTGCTGCGCCGAGGACCTGCAGGGGCCGGAGGGGGCTGGCCTCTCCCACCTCCTCCCTGTCCTGCGGGAGTACGGAAGGTTTGCTTATTTGGAAGGTAACTTGCAGGGACATGATGGATGGTCCCAACTCAACCCTTCCCTGTTGCTGGTACCAGGTGTTTTTAACCTGCTACGGGGGTGCTTTTCACACTCTGATGGGTAGGGAGCATAACCCCTGGCAGGACCAAGCTCTGTAGGAGATGGCATGAGGTCTTCTCCAGACCCCTGGGTGCTATATGTAGAGGATAAAACCCACTTCTAACAGGAGCCTCTGCCTGTGCTAGGAAAGAGCCCACACTCCTGGGCCATGGGGGAGGGAGGACCTGCCCATCCTTTACTTTCCCTGTGGCAGGTTTCCCACCCCTCACCATCTCCTCCATCCTTTCAGGCCAGGAGTACCGGATGTACAACACCTATGATGTCCACTTCTACGCCTCCTTTGCTCTTGTCATGCTGTGGCCCAAGCTGCAGATCAGCCTGCAGTATGACATTGGTGAGTGACCCAGGAGATCCTGGCTCAGGAGACCCTGGCTTGATGCCTGCTGATATCTTCACCTAGGGAAGCAGTGGAGGATTTGGGACAGCATCTGCCATAGAAGTCTGTGCCGTGGAGCCAGTATCTCCCTTCAGCTCCTCTGCTGGGCCCAGGACTTGCAAATCCCCAAAGTTTCTGCCTCTCAGCATCTCTCTGCCTAGTACTGGCATGCCTATTTAGTGATAGGATGAGGAGGAATGGCTTCAAACTGGAAGAAGGTAGATTTAGATTAGCTATGGGGAAGAAATTCTTCACTGTGAGGGTGGTGAGGCACTGGCCCAGGTTGCCCAGAGAGGTTGTGGAAGCTCCATCCTTGGAAGTGTTCAAGGCCAGGCTGGATGCGGCTTTGAGCAACCTGGTCTAGTGGGAGGTGTCCCTGCCCATGGCAGGGGGGTTGGAATGAGATGATCTTCAAGGTCCCTTCCGACCTAAACCGTTCTATGATTCTTGCCACACTGGGGTGCACAGCTGGCTCTGCCTGCCCTGGGGGAGTCCCTGCTCTTACCAGCTCTCTCCATGCCCCTTGCAGAGGAGAAGCATGGAGGTGTTTGCAGACTCTGTCACTTGGGCTGCTCGGTGGTGGCCTGACCAGTGGTGGAGTGCAGTGCTTTGCTGGGCTATGGGTGGGCTGAGCCCACTGGGGTTCCCTCCCAGCCCTGGGTGCTGCCACCACCTTGCTTAACGGGGTGGTGACAGTTGCATCTGCCCTGCTGAGGGGAGACCTGGGACCAGCCTGGTGTCCCCTCAGGTCCTTTGCAGAGGGCTGTGATCTTGCAGATGGAGCCCCAAAGGGCAACCTGGCATGCTGGCGCTGGTGCCAGTGTCCCTGCCTGTGCCTGGAGCTTGCTGCTGCTGTGCCTGCTGCCTTTCTAATGTCTCTTGCTCTGTGTCCTCTCCAGCTGTCACGGTGGTGAACGAGGATGTCCAGCCCCGGCAGTACTTGATGTGTGGTCAGACAGCCCAGGTGAAGCTGAAGAACGTGGTGCCGCATGACATTGGGGACCCAGGTGAGGGGTCTGGCCGGGCCTGCTGGGGGGCAGAGGGGGTGCAGGGCTGATCACACGACTTTTCCAGGCTAATTAACTCCTGAGCTGTGGGAAAGAGGTGTGGTGCATGAAATACACTGTTTTCTGGGAATAAAGAGCTTGGATGGTTTGGGGCGGTGATGAAGACCACGCTGCATGGAGCTTGTACAAGGGAGACAGAGGGAAGCTGAGCAGCAGCGGGAAGGCTGCTCTTGCTAGAGATGGCACAGGGTGCAACGTGTCGTTTTAGTGCTGTTTGACGGCACCCTTGGGACCTTCCTCCTGGGTAGGAGAGGGGATGTTCTTTGCTTGCTGCCTTGCTGCATCCGCTCCGTCCTTGCCTAGGTGACGAGCCGTGGCAGCGCGTCAATGCCTACCTGATGCACGACACAGCTGACTGGAAGGACCTCAACCTGAAGTTTGTGCTGCAGGTGTACCGCGACTACTACCTGACGCACGATTCCCTCTACTTGCGGGACATGTGGCCAGTCTGCCAGGTACTGGGAGGAGATCAGACCGTGGGGCATCCCCCCACTTCTCACTTCCCTTGGGAGCCGTGCGACATCCCAAGAGGATGGATGCTCCCAAGCAGAGCGTGAGGGGCAGCCAGGATGCAGGGGCTGTGTGACCATCTCCTGCCTCTTCCACAGGCTGTGATGGAGTCAGAGCTGAAGTTTGATACGGATAACGATGGGCTCATTGAAAACGGTGGCTTTGCTGACCAGACATACGATGCATGGGTGGTAAACGGACCCAGGTGAGCAAGAGAGGCAGGCAGGGGTTGGAGATGGGGAGTGTGGGGTGGGGAGCTTGCTCAGAGCTGGGACTGCTGTCCCCATCTCTTGTGGCAGCTCCGTGCAACCCGTGGGGCATCCCACGTTGCTGACACTGCTCTCCTTTTGCTCCGGCAGCGCGTACTGCGGCGGGCTGTGGCTAGCAGCTGTCTGCACCATGTGCAAGATGGCAGACGTGCTGGGGGATGCTGAGGTCCGGCAGAAGTACACAGACATCCTCAGCAAGGGCAAGGAGGCGTTTGAGAGGATGCTCTGGAACGGTGGGTGCTCCCCGGTGGGGAGCCATGCTCGGCTGGCTGTGTGTCTGTCTCTTGGGAGGGGGACGGCTCCTCCTTGGGTCACAGAGCCTTACAGGGGGCGGGGGAAGGAGAGGACATGCCATCCCTCCACACAGAAGGGAAGGAGCAAGTACCAGGGAGGGAACAGAAAAAGTATGGTGGTTTGGGAAAGGAAATAGAGGAGACCCTTCTGGAAAAAGGTGCCATGCTCCTGCCTCATGGGGTGGAGTGTAGGGACAGCACATGTGAGCTGGGGTCATAAACTAGGGATTTAAAAATGTTTCCTGTCGTCTTTCCAGGAAAATACTACAACTACGACAGCAGTGGGAGTGACACCTCCAGCAGCATCATGTCAGACCAGTGTGCCGGGCAGTGGTTTCTCGGGGCTTGTGGTCTGGACCAAGAGGAATTGGAGGTAAGGGAAGGGGCAGCCTGGTGCAGGGTGGGGTGAGACGGGACCTGCACCTGGAGGGGAGCAGCAGGGCTGGCACGTGGCATGGGTTAAGTGTTAGGGGCTGGTGCGGGGGCTCCAGCCTGCTCCCCCACAGCGATGCCTGCTTGGGTGAAGGCTGTTGGATGGATGTGGGTGCAGCGTGCCTCAAACCGAAATCTGCTCATGGAGAGGCTATGCAGCAGGGGTGTGTAACCACGGTTGGCTCTGGCACACTTGGAGGAAGGTGCCACTGGGATTTGCTCTTTGCAAGGTGCTAATTGTTTAAAAATGGGAGGAAAAAAGTGTATGAAACTTTCCACGTGTTGTTTGCTGCCTAGTTTAAAGTCCTAAATGAATATCTGAGGGAGCTAAGGCTTATTTGGGGCCCTAAAGTCTGTTGGTCTTCAGTTGCAAGAGGAAAAATAGGCTGAAGGCGTCTCTTGTCTGATGGGATGGTAAGAGCAGCTGCTGGTGGTGCAATACCTGGAACAGAACTGGGAAGAGGAGAACCATCATATGGATTATTTGTGACCCATAGGAAGCTGTCAGTCCAAAGCTGTCTGTGGTGGTGATGGACACGCAAACACTTTGGGTGATGGAAGGAAGGAATGACTCTTGGCGGTATGAGGGTGATGGACCATTTCACCATCTGTTGGTACCAGGGGGCAGCTTCAAGTGGCCTTTCCTGGAAGCAGTTTGTGCTGAATGCTGTGGCATTTAAAAAGAAGTGGGCGCTTGGTTGCACCCTCCTGCGTTTATCCCAGTGTTGATCCCTAGACCATAGGGGCTGGGGCTGTGCCTGAGGCTCCAGGCAGGATCTGGCCCAGACCTCATGCAGTGATACCCAAACATCCCTTTTGGGGGGGAAACAGTAAACTTCGTGCAGTCCAAAAATCTTACTTGCCCTTCTGTAGCCTCAGACTTTTGTTGCTGAAGGTGGCACTCTGCTGGTTGTTGAGCTTTGAGCTGACTGGAGATGGGACCGGTGAACTACTTCTCTCTTCTGTTACTACGTCTATCGAGTTTTTTTCCCCTGTATTTTGATCCCTTGCCTGGCTGGAGGCACTCCTATTTGTAACCTCATTAACGCACTCCTGCTGCGTACGCAGGTCAGTAATGAAATACAAATTAGGAAGAGCCTGTGACCCAAGTCCAGAAGAAACTGTGCCCTGAAACCTTTGGGTGCTTGGCTTTAATGTAGATAAAAGGGATCTGCTGCCTTTCCTTTGAGTCTGCCAAAGCTGTCTGGTTGGACTGCTCAGCCTACCTGTCTGGTGTCATCACACCTCCCACTTCCCCTGGCTCTGGTGGCACCAGACTGGTGAGAAAGGTCTAGCACATCCCTGGGCTGTGCTGGTGAGCTGGGAGCTGCCCGGCTCTTCCCTTTCTTGCAAGTAGATGTCGTGGTTGCTCCATGAAATCGTTTCTGATCCTAGTCATCCTGCGAAGTTCTAGTTATGGCTTTCTTACCATTAGGTGGACATGGGATGGACCTGAGCCAGCCCTCCCCTTGCAACATCATGGAGTCTTGAGCTTTGCTTTTCTCACTGAGGCAGTGACTTCTGCGCTGACATTTCCCAGTTTTATTGCCAATAATGGAAGCACTGCAAAAGGTTTATATATTTTCCACTGTGCACAGAGGCTTTTCATCTTAAAGCAGTCCTCGAGTTGCTGCTCCACTACTTTTTGTTTGGCTGGCAGGTGTTTTCATGCTCAGGTGGGGCTGGTTGGGTTTGTTGTTTTTTGTTGGTTTTGTGGGGCTTTCTTTTCTTTTTTTTTTTTTCTTTGTGGCAAGAGCTTACTCAGCATGATACTTCAGTCTGTTCTCGTAACTGTTTTGAGCTCTTGGCCTTAGTTTGTTGAACAACTTCTTCCCTTCTCTGCCCCTCCCCCCCCCCTATTGGAGGGGGAAGGTTTTTACTTCCTCCTGGTAATCTCATTAAATTGCTGTTTATCCAGCGAGCACTATTGACCTTCTGTGAGTTCTTCACTTTCACTTGTGATAAAAGTTTCAAATCTCTCCTACCAGAGGCACAAAACCATCAGGCATCTTGTGCATCTCAGTCTGAGCTCTTTATCCCCAGGCTGCCCCTTCTCTCACCTCAAACTCACTCTTGCATCACCACCTGATTACAAAATTGGAAGGATTAAAGTCCTTTTGAAATCGCTCAAAACTCAGCCCTGTTTGTGTTTTTTCCCCTGAGCTGAAGCTGAATTTTACTTTATTTCCCCCCCCTGCCCAAGATTCCCAGCATTTACCCACACAAACCTACCGGTATCCACAACATTCACTTTGCAGCTGCAAGATGCATTCCAATGTCATCAGACTGGCTTTGCCATAATCTTTCCCTTTGGCAGGAAGATACCTCCAGCCTCACTGATCCCAGACCATCCTTTGGCCACCTCTGGCCAGTGTCCCATCTCTTGTAAGCATTGCAGTGCCTCTTGTAGCTGGTGCAGAAGGGCTGAGAGAACATCACAGCGGTTTTACCAGGAGAAAGTCCAGGCCTCGGATAGTTGTTTGCCTGAGAAACAAGCAGTGGGGAACATCAACCAAGATGAGGATGGTGTTGTTGGCCAGGTCTCCAAAGCAAACTCCTGAGAGATGTGGGGGGTTTTGCCAGTGACTGAAGGTGAGAGGCTGTTTATGGAGACACACGAGTTGGATGAGCCATCAGCTTCCTTAGGAGGAAGGTAGAATGAAGTTCAGCCTCTCTTCTCTTGAGCAACTGCTTTATTTATTTATTTTTTTTTGGTCTCTTCGGGGAAAGAGGCTTTTTCACTTCCTCCTGTTATTTTCCTGAGGTGACTATTTACCTAGTGAGCAGTGGTGACCTCCTTCTAGTGGAAAACTTCACTCCTGCTCTCTGGAGACCCAGCCCCAGGGGTCTGTGTGAGCACTAAACCCAAGGCCGTCTCTCTCTACACAGGTCTTCCCAAAAAGTCACGTTGTCAGTGCACTCAAGACCATCTTTGAGAAGAACGTTATGAGCTTTGCTGGTGGCACCATGGGAGCGGTGAATGGTATGAGACCTGATGGGGTGCCTGATACCTCCAGTGTGCAGTCCGATGAGGTGTGGATTGGTGTGGTCTATGCCTTGGCTGCCACCATGATCCAGGAGGTGAGTGGTGATGGTGCAACCCAGGAACGTACCGTCTCCTTGCACTCCGTGGATGGGCTGATGGTTATCTTCCCTCTGCTGCAGGGTTTGGTGGAGGAAGGCTTTCGTACAGCAGAGGGCTGCTACCGGACAGTTTGGGAACGGCTGGGCATGGCTTTCCAGACACCGGAGGCCTATCGGGAGAAGAAAGTCTACCGCTCATTGGCTTACATGCGGCCCCTTAGCATCTGGAGCATGCAGCTGGCCCTGGAGCGCAGAGCCGGCCAGGCAGCGGCACCCGAGCAGCCCTCCCAGGTCCCCGTCCATCTTTGAGCCTGGTGGCATTGAGCAGGGCAGCGGGTACACCGGGGGGGCTGGGGGAAGGGGGGGCCTCAGCTGGTGGGCAGGGACCCTTCCCTCCCTCTCTTTGATAATACTCACAGTGCTGTTTTCCTTCCCTACCTCCATGACATGCCCTTCACCTCAGGGGGCTTCCAGCCACCAATGCTGAGCATGAGGGGGGACCAGAGGTGTGGATGCACCTCCTCGGAGAGGAGAGGGGTGGGATAAGGAGGCACTGCTGGAGCCTGTGCCTCCCCTTCCCCATCGCTCAGGGCTCTGACAGCCTGCAGGACCCCCAGCCATCTTCCACTGGAGCTGGTACCTTGCCCAGGAGCACAGGAGACCTCTCTCCTGCAGTCAGCAGGCTGGGTAAGGTGGGAGCTGGCCTGCAGGGTGGAAAAAAAAAAAAAAGGTAATAAATACATGTGTGGGTGTATGTGTGTGTGAGGATGCGGGACTGGTGCACACAGGCACGTGGATGCTGTAGTTGTCCCTCTATTGTGTGACACTGCAAACGCAGACTGGTTCTGCCAGCACCAGCCCCAGGAGAGCCTGTGGGTGGATAACAATCCCCGGGGGAGCTCTGGCTCCCCAGCCCGTGACAATCGGAGCCCAAGCAGCAGCAGGTCCTGGTCTGGTACCGTGGCACCCCTCCCTGCTGGCGCCGGGGGTGGGCAGCGGAGCATGTTTTAGAGGATGAATCACTTTTAAGTTCTTAATAAAGTCATCCAGCTGTCACTCCTTCCTGCTNTAATTGCAAGCTGGCTCTTGTAGGGTTTTGCAAAGCAGATGTGCCTACCCCCTCCTCTTCCCCCAGGAGCAACCTGCCTGTGGCTCTCTCCTCTCCTGCCTGCAAGGCAGGGGAAGGCAAGGAGCCTGGCATTCTTCCCAAAAATGCCTCTGTGGGGGAGCAGCGGTGCCCCAGGGCTGGCCCTCGACCAAACGGGGCTGCCCGCCTTGCCTCCTTTTCCTCCTTCCCTTGCCAGTGCGGCATTTGAAGGCTGCACCTGCCTGGTTTACAAGGTTTGGCTACGAGGTCTTCTTGCTCTGAAAGCCCACCCTTAATCCTTAAGTGCCCCTTGCCTGCCCTGGGAGCTGGTGCCAGGCAGGGCATCGTCATGGTGGCCCGGTGCTGCCAGCAGGTGACAAATGGCCTTTTCTTTGCTCCCTGGGGGATTGTTCCTGCATCCGCCTGGGCAGAAGAAGTGTTATCCAGGAAGGACAGGTTGTCCCGGATGCAGCCCCCCCCTCCCCCCGGACCAGCCGGTGTCCCATGGCAGAGCCCCTGGCTGGCTGAGAGGGACCGAGATGCTCTCCCTTAGTGTCACCCTGGCGAAGCTGGAGGGGGACAGGGGTGCCAGGACACCAGGGTGGGTCACCTGGGCTGCCCTCCTCCATTTGCCTTGTGACATCCCGATCCAGCTGGCAAGGGACAAAAGCAGATACCCAAGCCCACACAGCTTCTGACCCGGCTGGGTTTTAGTGCTGCCACCCGTCAGCATTGCTCCTTAACCCCAGGCAACAGGCTGCCTGCAGACTTTCTTTCAAAGGTTGGGGCGTTCAGCCTGCATCAAGGAATATTTCTGCTTTTTTCTCCTCTTTTGACTGTATCACCTCAATAAAACTTGCCTCTGACAGGCTCAGCTTTCAGCAACTTCTGCACAGGCACGGCTGTGGTCTGGCACCACAGTCCCTGCTTACAGATAGGATTTTCCCTAACATTTCCCTGTACGACTGTTTTTCATGGCTGACTTAATCCCAGCTTGAGCAGCGAGTTTAATTATGCATTAACCCTTTCTTCTTATTGTTCATTAACCCTTTCTCGACCCCTGACATACATGGGTTCAAACCACAGCCCCACTGACTTTTAACTTCTTCAGCACTTTCTGCTTTGGACTTCTTCCCTGCCTGCCTGCTCCCCCTCGCCCACCCCATGGCACCGCAGGATTTAGCCGTGGTAATGATTGCCAGCCCCGAGCTGCTTCACCGGCTGCCCTTTGGAGGGTACAAACCCCACGGAGACAGCCCGGGTCTTGTCTTGTTTTATTTTTGACTGGGCTGAGACTGGTTGACAAATCCACCTCCTTGAGCACTGAGCTGATCCCCGCACCTGCAAGATACGCCACTGCGCTAGGGATTGTTATACACGGGAAAAAATAAAGATTATGGGCAGATAGCACCAATATTGTTTGTGTGATGTTGAAATAAACCTGCGGCTGTACATGAGCTGTGGGTTGCTGTAAGCAGCGGTGCCAGCGTGGACACCTTGTGTTGCCCATTCACGTGCCCACCGGTGGCCCTCAGGTCTCTGGAGGACCTCCCCGAACCAAGGTCATGGCAAGGCAGTGATGGTGAGGTGGTGATGGAGAGGGGGTGATGGCGAGGGGGAGCAGGCAGGCTCCTTCCCCCTCCTTCCCCCCTGTGACCTTCCCAGACTGACTGTACTCCTTATCACGAACCTCGGCCACGCTCCAGGAGGTGCCTGTCTGCTGAAAAATCCAGCCAAAGCAAACAGCGGCTGTGTGGGAAAACACACCTTGTTGTGCAGTTAATTTCTGAGATAGAGGGAAGCAAACACTGGGACAGGAATTTCCTGAGGGCAGCCAGCTTGCTGGCTGGGGAGCTCCTGAGGGTGGGAGTGCGAGAGGGCTGTGGGGGTCCCACCGAAAGAAGAGGGGGGCATTAGGATGCCAGCAGCAGAAGTACGATCTCCAGCCCTGGGTAGCGGTGAATTTCACTGTCGGAGAGAAACTGGGGCTCAAATGTGAGATTAAAGGGGAATTAAATTTGGGCGGTATTTCTGAGAAGTTGCAAAGAGTTGACTTTTCTCCCTTTTAAGAAAAGGAGTGTTTTCTGGCGCGTGAGTCTCCACCTGCTCTTGCTGTGATGACTGGGGGAATTAAAACACACACATTTTAGGAGACTGCCTTGAAAATCATTGAGGAATGGGGGAGAAAACCTGGTGTGAACCGAGCCACCTCAGCCTCCCTGGACAGCAATAACTATAATGTAAGGGGAATTATATAAACACGTACTGAAAGTTACTTAAGAATACCTGCATAAATACAATTTTTGTCAGCATTAAAATGTGACGTCCAAGATATTTGGGGAATGTTTGCTTTTCATAAACAAAATAATTTCCTTCCAACAAAAGCCAGCTTGTAAAAACAGCAGCAAACCTTCGTGCCAGCCTGGGTAAGAGGAGACCAGGCGCTTTGTAGCCTGATCTGTGGCTGCTTCAGTACCGGGGAGGGGGGGATAAAGCGAAGCCCTGAAAGGAGCCCAGTGCTGGGTGGGTTTGCACGAGGATGCTCGGTAATGAGGCGTGGGGTGAGGCTGTGTGCTGCAGCTGATCCCCGGGTGCATTGGGGGTTAAGGCTCCTTGGCACCCCTATGCACCCCGGGCACAGCGGTGGGGTGGCAAACGGGTGGCAGAAGGGACAGCAGCCCCTGAGAGGGGTTTTCCCTGGCTGAGCATCCCTGCTGGCAGTCACTGACCTGCAGGAGCCGGGACTTCCCCGAGAGGTGCCAGGGAAGTGTGAGGAAGGAGGGACAGTTTCAGCAGGCATTTCTGGGAATATCTGGCTGCAAACACTCTCCCGTACAGCCGGGAACTGCAAATTTGGAAACACCCAGATTGCACAACGCCCTGACCAGAGCTGCCAGCCGTGGCCCTGGCAGCTATAAAAAGGCGAGAGGGCAGGTGCATCGGCAGAGCCCTAAGAGCAGCACATCCCCAGGTACTCTGCAGAGATGGCGCAAGCAACTCTCTTCCTCCTGGTGCTCAGCCTGGCCGTGGTGGCTCCCGGCTTCTCTGCAAGAAAGGTAACGGCAGGGCTGGGGTGAAGGGGGCAGGGTGGGCAGGGGGGCTGCAACCGCCGGGGGTGTCCGCTGCTGCCACCCTGCCCACACCTGGGCTGTGCGGTGACACCAACGCTGAGTCTCCTCCGCTCCAGTGTGTGCTGACCGGGCAGTGGGTCAACGACCTGGGCTCCAACATGACCATCGGGCCTTTGAATGGAAAAGGCGAATTCACCGGCTCCTACCACACAGCCGTGAGTGCCACGACAAACGAGATCCAGGTGTCACCGCTGCAAGGGTCCCAGCACCGCATCAACCAGAAGAGCCAGCCCACTTTCGGCTTCACTGTCAACTGGAGCTTTTCAGGTGCGTCTCCCTCCCCAGCCTCCCTGCAGAGTCCCCAGAGCTCCTTTGCCCTCCCCTGTGGTGTCCCTGATGCTCTTCTGCCCTCTCTGCATTATCCCTGATGATTCTCTGCCTTTCCCTGCGGTGTCCTCACTGCTCTCCCATCCCCTGTGGTGTCCCTGATGCTTCCCCATCCTTGAGCCCAGAGCTCCTTGGCTGCTGTCACCTCCCAGTCCCAGGGCACAGAGGATGCTCTGGGAGCTGAAGACCACTGCTGTCTCCCCGTCTCCATGTGAGACCTGCCACCCCGGCCATGCTCCCTTCCACCTCCTACCCTGTCCCTGCAGACTCCACCACTGTCTTCACGGGCCAGTGCTTCGTGGATGAGGACGGAAAGGAGGTTTTGAAGACCATGTGGCTCCTGCGTTCCCGTGTGGATAAAATCAAGGATGACTGGAAGGCCACCATGTGAGCCTCCTCTCCCTGCCCCACTCCTGCACATCCCCGGAGGGGTCGGGGCTCTCCCACCCCACAGTGCTCAGCGCCCGGCAGAGCTGCTGCCGGTGTGGTGGTGACCACGGGCGGGGTATTCATGGGCAGTCTACCCGGGAGTCCCGTCAAGGTGCAAACACTGCTGGTGGGTGGGATGGGGCTGGGTGGGCATTCAGCACTGGGAGGGTGCGTGCGCCCCGTGCGAGGGTGCATTTCCCACCCTTATGTCTCCTCCCTCTGTGTCCCCGCAGGGTTGGCGTCAATGTCTTCACCCGCCTGCACTCACAGAAGGAGTGACGGTGGCAGCACCGGGGTTCCCAGGCCAGCGGCAGCACCAGGCAGCACTGGGGGTGCGGGTTCCCCCCCCTGCCCCACCACCTGCTTATCTCAATAAAGCTTTGCTGCAAACAGCCACCAGGCTCCTGTTGTGTCGTGGCTCAGCGCCCACGTTCTCCTGTCCCCCCCACAGCACCTCTCCTGTCACCGTCCCCGAGGCTCAGTGTGTGTCCCTTGCCAGGAACCTCCCATGGCCCCAGGCTCCTCCATCGCAGCTCCCACCACCGCGCCGTGCTCCCTCGGGGCCCCTACCTTGGCCGCGGGAGCAGGATCCTGCTCAGTCCGGCGCAGTGGCCGGTGGCCCGTCTCCCACCGGGGTGGCCCTTGGCAGAATGCCCGTCATGGGCGGCCGCTGCGCAGCCACAGTCCCCTCTGCTATAAAAGGGGCCGAGCGGGTGCGGGGCACAGTGCAGGCAGAGCCCGGGCACCGCCACAGCTGCCTCCACTGCCACCATGGGGAGCCTCAGCTGCTGCCTCCTGCTCGCCATGGCCCTGCTTGGCCCCTGTGCCGCTGCCACCAGGAAGGTAAGGGCAGCCTGGGGGCAGTGCCCGGCTGGGGGGCTTCCTGCTCCTGCCGTGCCACGCTGTGCCGTGCCATGCTGTCCCCAGGGTGCAGGGTGTCCGGATGAGGGTCTGCACGCCCTGGCTGTGCCATATTGTGTCACGCTGTGCCACGCTGTGCTGTGCCACCCCTGGGGTGCAGCAGGAAGGGCCATGGGGATGCCGGCTCTTGCTGTGCTGCGCTATGCCGCCTGGTGCCATGCGGTGCCATGACGTGCCATGCCATACCGTGCTGTGCCTTGCCATGCCGTGCTGTGCCGTGCCATGCCATGCCATGCCACCCCCGAGGCACAGTGTGCACGGCTGAAGGGGTTGCGTGCTTCCACTGTGCCATGCCGTGCAGTGCTGTGCCATCCCAGCACGCAGCTTTCGGGGCTGAAGGGCTGCATGCTCCCACTGGGCCATCCCAGGGTGCGGCGTGCACGGCCAAGCAGGCTGCCAGCCCTGGCAGTGCTGTCCCTCGGGGCAGGTTTGGTCACCTACCCCTGGTATGGGTGATACCCAGCTCCCTCAGCTCTGCCCTGCCCTGCTGGGAGGGAGAGGTGCTGGCCCAGATGGTGGCCGTGCCACCGGTCCCAGCTGCCATGGCGGGGCCATGGCTCGACATTGCCCAAGACACCGGCACAACCCCCGGTCCCCAGTGTGACCTGCAGGGCCAGTGGAGGAACGAGATGGGCTCCAACATGACCCTCTCGGCCCTGGATGCGGCCGGGACCTTCTTGGGCTCCTACCACACCGCTGTGGCAGCCACCAACAAGCAGATCCTGGTGTCACCCCTGCAAGGGGCCCAGCAGCACCCCGGTGCCAAGGGGCAGCCCACCTTCGGCTTCACCGTGCAGTGGCAGTTCGCAGGTACAGCGGTACCCGGCACGGCATCCCAGGGCAGCCAGTGATCCCCGGCCCGTGCGGGGAGCGGGGTGCCCTCCGGCTGGTCCCCCATACTCCCCCTGGCACCCAGAGAAACCCTGGCTGTGGCCACGGACAGGCCACATGCACTAGCTCCTGCCATAGGATGGGGGGGCGCGGGGGGGTCTCTGTCTGGGGTGGGTGGCAGGGGTGTCTGTCTGTCTGGGAGAGGTGGTGGAGGTGTCCATCTGTCAGTCCAAGGGACATGGCAGGGGTGGTGCCCACCTATCTGTCCAGGCGATGTGGAATGGACCCACCTGTGAAATGTGGCAGGGCAGTCCATCTGTCTGTCCAGGGCATGTGTTGGTGGGAGTCTGTCTGTCTGTCTGCCAAGATCATGTGGCCCAGGTTGCCCTGACTGGAGCCGCAGGCTCTGAGCCCCCTCTGCCCCTCTTGAACCCCGCCAGACTCCACCACCGCGTTTGTGGGCCAGTGCTTTGTGGACCGTCGTGGGAAGGAGACACTGGAGACCACGTGGCTCCTGCGGGAAGAGGTCCCGTCCCGCAGGGATGCCTGGAAAGCCACCAGGTGAGCCCGGCCACTGCCCTCCTGCCCCTGACGCCCCCTCCCCTCCTGCTGACACGGCTTCCCCGCAGGGTCGGCACCTCCGTCTTCACCCGCATCAAGTGATGGGGATGGGGACCGGAGCTGCCTGCTCCCTGATGTCCCGCCTGCATCCCCGAGGCTCTCCGCTGCCCTGGTCCTGGCCTGGGCTCCCACCTCCTCCCAGCATCCCGGCTGGGAAACACATCCTCGCCCTGCCCTGCTTCCTCCCAGTGCCTCCCAGTGCCTCCCAGCAGCCTGCTGGTGAGGCCCCCCCTTCCCAAAGCTTGCTACCCCTACCTATGGAGCCAAATAAACCTTTCTCTGCCTGTCACAGAGCTGTGCCCCGCATGTCTCTGGGGTGCAAGAAGCCACTCTGTGGCCATGGGCAGGTCGAGGTGGGGGGCAGGCAGTGGCTGGGGGGCTGAGAGGGACGTGGCTGCGGGACAAGGGGAGAACAGCAGCCGGGTAATCCCGCTTCCCGGACATGACTTTGGGCCTCAGCAGGTGCCTTCTTGCCCGTGCAGCCGTTTGGGGCACCCGCAGGGACCCTGTGGTAGGTGGCCCCAGGCAACATCCCTGGCACAGAGCAGTGGGATGTCCCAAGGCCGGGGTTGGGCTGAAGGCTGCGTGCAGGCAACCCAGCACACTCACCTGGCCTCATCCTGCATCTCTGCAGCCCACTCTGCCCCATCTTCCCGTTAAACTGCATTTCCAGCTACTGCTCTGGGTGGGGCGCTTGGTCACATATGGGGGCTTGTTGCACATATGGGGGAGGGCTGGGTGCCGGCCCCCACAGAGGGGACGATGGTCATGAGCTCCTAGCCTGGGGTGTTGGGGTGGTCCAAAGTCCAGGCTTGATACTGGAGGGACCAGAGGAGGGACCTGGGGCTCCAGGGGCAGCTGCTGGGCAGACTGGGTGGCTAAGGCCAGACACTGGAGGGATCCCTGCTGTATATATGTACATTTGCATGTGTTTGCCACTAACTGGCTGTCACCCCATCAGCCGGAGGGTGGAACAGGATAAGGCTGCTTTTGGGTGCTCAAATGGACAAGACAACGTCGCCTGTACATTAAACTTTATTGTACCAACTCATTGGGAAAGAAAACAAACACACACACGAAACAAGGGCCCAATGCCCTTTGCACGGGCCCATCTGACATGTGACCTCACTAATTCATCACTTCAGCAAATCATGAAGTTTCTAACTCACAGGTTCTCCAATCCATAACTCACAGCTCCTAACCTGGGTGCCCCTGAGCACCCTGGGGAGAAGCTGTGTGGGCAGGGAGAGGCGCGAAGGGCTGAAAGGAGGTTGCTGCCTGGCAGGGAGAGGCAGAAAGAGCTCAAAGGAGGGTGCTGCCTGGGGGCTGCAGGGCTGCTGGGGGAAGAGGCTACTGGATGGGGCAGGGACTTTGGGGCAGCGAGCACACAGAGCCCCAGGAAAGTGGCAGGACCTCTCCACCATCCTCTTCCTCTTACAGTTCACCCACCTTTCCCCAGCCTTCCTCAGCCTCTGCTCCACTCCCTCCTTTCCTGCTGGGCTCTGGGACTGCTCTCAGCCCCCACGGCTCCCGGAGAGTGCACGGACCAGAGCTTATCGAGGGTATGCCTGCACCAGCCAAGCCCAACTGGCTGACAGGCCTGCTGCTTCAGATTTTGATTAAAAGCCACTCCTGCATCCTCATCCTCACTCCTGCCTTCTGCACACAGACCCCCAGTTCAGCCCCATTGTGCATTGGCATCCTTGACAGTGTCATGGCTACCCTGGGCTCATTCTCATACTCACCTTCCCCAAACGCCTGCTGTGGCTGTCACCGGCAGCATTGACTGGGTTCCCAAATGCTTCTCCAAACTGTCTGTGAGGGACAGTTTGAGCCCTCACAGTCCCTCTGAGCCTTGGGACCCCAGTGGGGGTGGGAGGATGAGGCTGGGAGGCCTGGTGGGGAGAGTCCATCAAGGGATGCAGGCTGAGAGAGAACCGTGTGGGACCCCCAGGGATGTAAATGTTCATTTCTGTCCTTTCATCACCCCCACAGCTGCAAATTCCCTGCCTCATACGGTGCCCTAAAAAGGCACTCAGTAGGGATAGGAGATGATGGAAGCAGCCTGCTTGCTACACGGGGGAACAGAAACAGAAAGCAAAACCAGAGGGTTTACAGGAGGCCAGCACGACAGCGTCACTGCCACCGCCCCCTGTTGCTGTTGCGGCTGCTTCGCTTCCTCCGTCTGCCAAATCCCTGTAGCCACGCAGATCACCAGCCGTGCCTGCACACACCCCCGCGCCCTGTCCCCGCCACTCCCCATCCTTCTGTCCGTCCCCTGCGGTGACCAGGGGGCAGTTTGGGGTGCAGGGCTCCTGCAGGGCAGGGGTGAAGCCCAAGCACAGCCCTCAGCCAGGGGACACTGGGAACCGGGCCAGGGACCCCCAGGCTGGGCCATGCCAGTGGGCAGCTCCAGTCAGCCGTGTCTACATCCCCAGAGCGGTGCCGATCCCCATCCCTGTCCCTGTGTCCACCCCGGTCCCCATCTCCATCCCCATCCCCATCTCCATCCCCATCCCCATCCCCATCCCCCGTCCAACCTCATCCCCATCCCCGTCCTCGCCCCCGTGCCCATCTCTGTCCCCATCCCGGTCCCGGTCCCTCCCGCCGGTGCCGCGGGACTTTCCGGGAAGGAAGCGGCGGGCTCCTGTCGGGCTATAAAGGGACGAGCGGTCCCGGCACGGCGACATTCCGCTTCGCCGCTGCCGCCTGATGAGTCGCCGCCTTCTCTCCGTGCTCGCCCTGCCCGCCGGGGCCGCCCTGGCCGCGGCTGCGGCCGGGAGCCAGGTGGGAGCGCCTGCAGGGGAGACACGCGTGGGAAGCTCGGCCCCGGGGGAGGCTGCACGGGGGCACGCGTAGGGGTCCCGGGGTCCGGGGAAGGAAAGGCGTGGGAAACCCTCCCCGGTGGGGGGATGGCACAAATGGGAGCTGCGGGGGGAGGAACACGGGGAAACCCACCCGCGGGTGGAATCCCCGGCAGCAGGGGGACTCCCTGCTCTAGCGGGGACACTGATGGGAGCTCCTGCAGAGGGAAGTGCTCCGAGGGCGGTGGGATGCTCCGGGGTTGTCCATGTCCCCGGGGAGGGATGTGCATGAGGATCCCTTCCCTGGGCCCCGGGGGACCCCCACCACGGGGACATGCAGGGGAATGGGGGCAGAGGTAACCTGGGGATCCTGCCCCAGGGGTGGCTTGCCCCTGCCTGTGGAGGTGCGGTGTGGGAGAGGACAGACGGTGCCCGGAGCTGGAGCTGGAGCCTTGCAGGTGGAACACTGCAGGGCTCTGGCTGTTCTCCCTCCTTGGCTGTGCAGGAGCCCACCATGAACCTGAGGGCTCTGTCTGTCCCAGTGGGTTCCCCACTCCAGGCACTGGTGCCGAGCACAGCACACTTCCCCACACACACAGGCAGACATGCCCTGGGGTTGTCCATCTCACCTGGCAGGGCTGAAGCAGGGGTCCTGCCTATGTTCCTACCTGTCTGTAGCTCCTGCTTTTAGCTCCCATCCTGTCTCTCACCTCTCCCCTTCTGCTCAGCTTACCCCAGCTTTCGGCCCTCCTGACATGGCTGAGATGCCATCCACTTTATGAATCATGTCTCTTAAAAACCAGTGCCTGAGCACTCCTGGGGCTCCGGACACACCTGCTGTGACGCTGCGTATAGCTTGCCCTTGTGTTTTCTTTCTTTTCCAAGCTCCTCTGCCAGGCAGCCGAGATCCCCAGTGGGGAAAAGGCCAGCTCGAAGGAGGGAAAGGTGACCAACACCAAGTGGTGGCGGAGTCGCGAGCTGAAACGCCCCACAAAGAACAGCAAGGTGAGTGCCGGCACCCTGTGGGCATCAGGGGGGCACAGGCAGGGGGCTCAGTCCATGGGGCAGGGGTAGGGGCTGTGTGTAGGCAGCCCCTGGGGACACATGTGCTCGTGTCCCAGCAGTGTGACCTGACCGGCTGGTGGGAGAACGAGCTGGGCTCCAGGATGCACGTGTCAGACGTCGACAGCCAGGGAAACTTCTCTGGCGAGTACCACACTGCCGTATCGAGCGCCCAGAAACCCATCAAGCCATCCCCCCTCATCGGCTCCCAGCACCTGGACGAGGATGGGCAGTGCACCTTCGGCTTCACCGTCAACTGGAAGTTTTCTGGTTGGTAGCTGCAGTGTCAGTCGTGCCTGGATGGGGTGATGGGATGGGGAGGGGAGCTCAGGCTCCCAGCACCCACCCCAATCCCTCTGTCCCCTCTCCTGTCCCCAGTCAGGCCTTCCCTGATCTCTCCCCGCTATGGATGGTGTCTGCACACAGCAGGACACCTCCCAAAACCCTGTTTGGGCTAGGCGGCAGCAAGAGTTGCTTTGACAGCATCTCTGCTGCAGAGCATTTCCCTGCAGCCATCGGGACGCACTTGGGCTCCATGAGCATTAAACCCACTGGCCCAAAAGCAGCTGGGGTCCCGCTGGGAGCTAATAGCCACCGCTCCCCTAGACTCCACAGCTGTCTTCGTGGGCCAGTGCTTCGCTGGGGACAGAGGGGAGGAGGTCCTGCAGACCGCCTGGCTGCTGCGGGAGAAGGTCGACTCCCTGCCCAGCGACTGGAAAGCCACCAGGTGAGCCATGGGACGCCCAGCCTGGCTGGGACGCCTGCTTCTCTGCTGGCCAGGCACCGATGGGCTTCTGCTTCCCCACAGGACCGGCCACAATGTCTTCACTCGGATAGACTGAGAGGAGGAGGGAGAAGCCTGTCACTTCAGCTGGGCTTGGGAGACAGAGGGACCCCTCAGCAGCGTCAGTGTGCACCACATTGAGGGCTGTTATCAGCTCTTTGCAAAAATGTCCTCAAAATCCAAATAAATTTTTTTTTTTTTTGCTTTAAACCCAACCTTGTGCAGTCTGTGGGTGTGTCCTGGGAAGCTGCGCTAAAGCACTGCGGTCAGTGCGGGGTGAAACTCTCACCCCTTTAGTCCAGGAAGGGACTGGCCCCAGGAAAGCCCATTTTCCAGCCCAAATGGGATGGTGCATCCCCAAAGTGATCATCTGACACCAAATGCAGGTCAGCACTGGCTCTTCTCTGCACAGTGCCAGGCGAGCATGATGGGAGGGTAAGCTGGGGGGCCCAAAAAACTTGGCTTGGACCCCCCCGGCTCCGAAGCAGCCCTCGGACAGGCAGGTGCGGTGTCCTGGCTGTGCCTGTACCCCTGGTGAGCGGCAAGGGCTGCTCTGTACTGGCAGCACAGCACTGGTAGCTGCAGCACATCCGCCCCCAAAACTCTTCCTAGGGAAATGTGTGTGATTGACTGGAAAGGGGATGTGCAGCAAATCCAGCCCCAAGCCCCTGCCTGCCAGACTTTGTGACTTACTGCAGTGGGCAGGGCTGCTGCCACCCGAGTCACTCCCCTCAGCTGAAATGAATGATTTCCAGGAAACGCAGGACCGGCTCTGAGTTTGAAACTCAGTCATCCGCCTGTCCGGTCTCAAAAGAACACCAGACAATGCTGCGCACCCGGTGCTGCACCCTGCCTGGGATTTGAGCAGCTGAAAGGCAGGAGGGGGCTGGTGGAGATGCCACCTCCCACTGCTCCCCTGGTTTTCCTGCCACGAATGCTGTGGGAGAGCTTTGCTAACAGCATCTGTGACTTTAACAAGCGTTCCACCTGCTCTGTGTTTTAGCCCGCCTCATAGCAGACNCACGGAGCCACGTATTAACAGACTGAGCTCGTCTGTTCCTTTCAATGTCATTGCCCGCAACGGGAAGTAGGGATGAAAAAATAACCCATGCTCCAGATCCCCGTAGTGACTGTCTCAAGGCCCTGATATCTCTTTTAATCATCCCTGCACTCTGATCTGCACATTCGTCAGGCCCTCATGGAACAGGAGCAGTGGGTAGTAGTCCGAGGGCTGCACCAGGCTAGGGAGTCTCTTTGTGATGTCTCTACCCCGTGCCCCAGGGAGGCAACAGACTTCCCTGAGAGTGGGGTCTGCCCTACATATCAGGCCCTGAGTCCCCCTCAGAGCTGAGTCGCCCACGACTATAGCCCTCCTTTTAGAGTTCAGGATTAAGTGCAGTAGACACAAAATGACAAGTAGGGTTGAAACCT
>VUYV01000522.1:70569-88167 GCA_008711295.1 Anarhynchus alexandrinus
CCCCCCCATCCCTTCTCACCGGCTCCGTCCCCGCAGAGCCCATCCGCCAGCCGCTCCTGGAGACGCGCGTCCTGCACCAGGAGCAGGGACGGTGCAACCTCTCGCTGCTCTGCACCGTGCCCGGCGCCGGCAACATCTCCTACGGCTGGTCCTGCCCCGGGGATCCCACGGGAGCCCTGGAGCACGGTCCCCGGCTGCAGCTGCAGGTGCATGGGGACGCCGACCCCGTTGTCTGCCGCTGCAACGCCAGCAACGCGGTGAGCTGGGCCACGGCCGGCGCCGACGTCGCAGCAGCCTGCCGCGCTGCGGCCGCAGGTAATTTGCCCTCCGCTCCGTAAAAGCAGGATTTAGGGGGTGCGCGAGCCGCACTGTTTCCAGTCCTCTCTCGGGGCCCTTCTTGGGCCGGCGATACCGCGGAGGACGTCACGCCGATGCCAACGTGTGCCCAGCTTCCCCTGCTGGGAACGGAAGCGCGATAGCCCAGCGCGGGTGATGTAACCGCGGGTCGTGATGGGGATGGTGTTTAGAAACGGCCGACGGCTCTGCCCTGTGCCGAAGGTCTCCCCTTTTCCTCTCCTTCTTCCCCAGGACCTTTTGGCATCGTTCTGTTGTGGGTAGTGCTGGCGCTGGTCATCTTCGCAGCCATGGTGGCCGCCTGCTACTGGTGTTGGAAGCGAAGGAAGGACCGCCCAGGAGGTTTGTCCCCGGGGCTGGCGCGGTGGCTTGCGGGACGGGCACCTGTGGGGTTTTTGGTTGTGCAACCCTGCCCTCCTATTGACCGCTGTCATGCTCCTAACGCTCTCCCTGCTGCCCATGGGCTTCTCCCTCCTCCTGGGGCTGATGCGGGAGAAGCCACCGGGCAGTGTCACCCCCTGGCCGGGCACTGCACAGGGCGCAAAGTCTTTGCCCATCCCCGCTGATGCGGGGTGGTCCGTGTGGATGAGCTCCACGAAGCATCCCAGCAGCCCGAGCAGGGGAGCCCAAACCTGGAGGACTCGTCCCATGGGGTCTTGAGGGCTGTTTGGGTTTGGATATCGATTTTATTCGGAGCTGGAGCATCCCTCCCCTGCCCCTGCCAGGTGCCAACGAAGCCAAACCTCCCGGTTGCCAGGGGACCTCTTTCTCCCTCTGCTTTGCTTTGTTTGAGGGCTGAAACCCCCCAGTCTGGGGGCTCTAACACATCAGCCGTCTTACGCTGACCCCTCAAACTGCCCCAGCAGACGCCGAGCAGATGCTGACCGTCTACGCGGAGGTGGGCAAAGACCAAACTGGCCGAGACCCTGTGAGTGCTGGGGTTGTCCCTGGTTGTGTCCCCTCCCTGTGCTGCCTGGAGGCACGGGACCTCTGGAAATGTCTGGGTTGCGTCCTTTAACCAGCCTGGGGTTGCTTTCAGCCCCAGAACGGGACCAGTGAGGCCACTGTGGGAGGAAACACCATCTACACCGTCATCACCAAAACGCAGGTAAGCTCAGGCCAGTACTGGCCGGGGGGAACTGGAGCTGCCCCGTGGGCTTTGCTGTGCAGCCCCCGGGCTGGATGCATCCATGGCAGCTTCCAAGACCACCCCTTCTGCCCAAAATTTGGGGTTTTTTCTTTTGAGCACCTCAACTTTTTGGCCCTGGCAGGGACCCAGCTGCCCTCAGGAACCCGAAAGCCGCACCATCTACTCCACAATCCAGCCCAGCAGGAAGGTGAGGTCACCCCGCCGCGGTGCCGCAGCGGCACAGAGACCCGCGTCCCCTCAGTTGGTCAACCGGGTCCCGGGTTCACCCTCCCAGCTCGCGCGCTGCCTAACGGCAGGTTCTCGCTCTGCTCCACAGGCGTCTTCTTTCAAGAAGAGGCTGGACCCAGCTTTGGTTTCCACTGCCTACGCAGAGGTAACGGGCACCGGACCGGTGGGGAGATGAGCTCTGGGTTTCTCCAAAGCTCATCAGCGTTTTGGGACCGCGGTGTGCTAAACCTCACCTATCTCCTCGCAGGCTACGGGGGGTTCTAGACGCTGGTGCCCTCCGTCGCAGGACTCGCCCCTGCCTCCTGCTGGCCACCACCTCTCCTAGTGCCCCGGCTGCCTCAGCAAGACCTTCCCTTCCCTATGGGCCTGTCCCAGTTTGGGCTGGGATGGAGTTAATTTTCTTTCTAGTGGGCTGCTGCGTCTCAGAACTGGTGCGAAAGGAACGTTGATAATGCATATTGTCTTAGTTGTTGCCGGTTGGTGTTTATATTAGTCAAGGACTATTTCCAGCTTCCCACAGAAGGAGCACAGACAGAACAAGTTGGCCAAGGGCACGTTCCATACCATAGACGTCACGGTCACTATAGACATGAGGGTTGGACAGGGATCCACGGTCACTGCTCGGGACAAGCTGGGCAGCCAATCTCTGGGTGCGGAGAGCGACTTGTGTTGTATTACTTCGTTTTGTATATTCTTTTACCGTTATAATTATTATTATTGTTATTTCCCATTCCCGTTGTTGTTCAATTAAACTGTCTTTATCCAAACCCATGAGTTTAGTGGGTTGTTTTTTTTCCCTTTCTCCTCCTTTTCTCCCTACCCTTCCGGGGCGGAGGAGGAGAAGTGAGTGAGCGGCTGCGTGGTCCCAGTTACCGGCTGGGGTTAAACCACAACTCTCAAGGTTCTCCTGGAGCACCCAGAGACCTCCAGCACCCACCACATCCCCCACCCGGTGAAGGCGGGGACTCGCTCGGGATGGCAACGGTCAGACACGGGTTTTTGCAAGGATGCAAAGCCCGGCTCCCCCTGCGAGGGAAGGAAGAGAGATTCGGCGGTGGAAACCTGTCTTCGGGGGAGATGGATGTGAAATTGGACAGGCGGGATCATGGGGGGAGAGGAGACGTGTTGGGGGCGTATGTGTTTTAGTGCCAACGTGTGATCCTCCAGGGTTTTTCTTCTTTTAGGTCTTGGCAGGTTCGATACACCTCAGGAATGAGGCAATTGTGGTGCTTGTTTAATTAGCCTAATTGGCTACACATATACCTTGGGCACAGGGAGGGAGCGGGAATTGCCTTGTTTGTGGCACCTCCGAAGCGAACGGGGTCTCAAGCGGAGATGCACTTCGCAAAGTTTGGGCAGGGTGGGTCGGGTTGCGGGAGAGGCGTCTGTGGGCATCGCCTTCGGGCAACGACGGTCCCTGCCCCGGCTGCCCCACGGCGAGCTGAGACCGGGGACGCCACCAAGTCCCGTCCCACCTAAGTTATCCCACGCGCCTACAGCACGAGTGGCCCTGGGAGAAGGAGGTGGAGAAAAAGGGGCTCCGGCTTCAAAGATCTTCCCAAAGGCAAGATCAAGGGTTTGTTTTGTTGTGTCTTTTTTTTTTTTCTTTTTCTTCGGGATTAAAATGAAAAGTGGCACTTTGATGGCAGCGTGGGGAGCGGCGGCTCCGCAGCACTCCCCTCCCGCCCGAGTCCCCGGATCAAAATAGCTCTGTGGCTGCTCCCGGTGAAAGGAGCATTAATTGGGATCATTAAGCGGGAGCTGCGGTGGGAGGCTGGCACCGGGAGGGAGGGGGTGTCTGGCTGCCACCACGAGGGAATTTAGGGGGCTGGGCCGGCGCGGATGGGGGCTCAGGCGCAATGTGCCGGCGCTGCCGCCGGAGCCGGGCTGGTTTATGCCATGCTGAGCCCTGTCCTCTGCTTTTCCCAATGCGCAGGTGGGAGCGGAACGTTTCTTGTGCTGTAACGGGGTCCCCCTCCCCGCGGGGCGGTCGGCGTTGATCACAGAATAGAATCATGGAATCGTTTTGGTTGGAAGAGACCTTTAACATCAATGTCCAACCGTTAACCCAGCACTGCCACGTTACCGCTAACCCACGTCCCTCAGCACCACGTCTACACATCTTTTAAATCCCTCCAGGGATGGGGACTCCACCACGTCCCTGGGCAGCCTGGTCCGATGCTAGATAACCCTTTCGGTGAAGAAATTTGTCCTAATCTCCATCCTAAACCTCCCCTGGCGCAACTTGAGGCCGTTTCCCCTTGTCCTATCTCCTGTTCCTTGGGAGAAGAGCTGGACCCCCTCCCCAGCTACAACCTCCTTTCAGGTGATGATGGAGAGGCGGCAGCCTGCGGCCGGCTGAATTCAGTGGGAAAACCTCAGGTACGATGGAGGGGATGGGAATTTACAGGAGAGCTGGGGAAGGACTTTTTACTGGGGCATGGAGTGATAGGACGAGGGGGAATGGCTTCAAACTGGAAGAGGGCAGGTTTAGATTGAACATTAGGAAGAAGTTTTTCCCTTTGAGGGTGGTGAGGCACTGGCCCAGGTTGCCCAGAGAGGGTGTTGAGGCCCCATCCCTGGAGGTGTTCAAGGCCAGGCTGGAGGTGGCCTTGGGCAACCTGGGCTGGTGGGAGGTGTCCCTGCCTATGGCAGGGGGGTTGGAACTCGATGATCTTCAAGGTCCTTTCCAACCTAAACCATTCTATGATTCTATGATTCTATGAATGCTGCGGCGCAGGCGCTGGGGACGCGGTGGCAGTCCCTGCTGGGCTGCGGCCACTGCCCGGGAGCGGGGACTAAAGCAGGAGCTGCATCTCAGCCCCTCCGCAGCCCGAAACGCCGGGTCCCCACGTTCCCGATGAGCAGAAACGTCTGAAGACGACAGCGCGGAGCCTGGAGGCTGCCGCATCCATCAGCACGTCGGCTCCTGCCAAAGCCCCGCTCCATCACGGCGCTGTAATTTATGCTAATGACCCGCTTTTGCATATCAGAGATAATTTGCAGCGCTGGCTGCAAGTGCTGAGGCAGCACTTCGCTCCCTGCCGGGGAAGTTTGCTTTCCCATCTCCGCCGGATTCTATCAGCGGGGTGGAATCGGGCGCGGGGAGAAGCCGGCGGGTGCTCAGCACCGCGGTGCCACCGGATCGGTGCCAGCGATCCGGCCACAGCGTCACCGCGCGGCTGCGGGCGTGCTCGGACCTTCGTCTCCCCGCGTGGACATGGGATCTCCTCCCCGATGGACGGGGACCGCTCGGGGCTGTAATTAAACTGGGTCAGGGCTCAGCGGGTGCCGCCGTCGCCCTTTGTTCACGGCCGGGGTCGGCCCCGGCGCTCCTCGCTCACGGCCGGGGCGGCGCGTGGGAAGGCGCCGGCGGCCGTTTGCCCCCGACGCGGGGGCTGCGCCGGCTTCGCTCCCCCGCGCATCCCGAACAAAGGTCCTGAAATGTCGTCTTTCAGGAAGGAATCCAGGCCGTAATTAAAATCCTTCGTTTTAAGCATCTGCCCCGGTTGGAGGCCAGCGCGGTTGGGGCCGCAGCACGTGCTTTAGCATCAGCAAGTCATCCCGAGCATCTCCCTCCTGCGAAGCGGGGTCACGGGGACACCCCGAAAGCCGGTGCCGGTGGTCTCCGCTCAAGTTGAGGCTGCGGGTGAGGATGGATGGGGATGCTCAGGGACTGGAGCGTCTCTCTGCCGGGGACAGGCGGGGAGAGCCGGGGCGGTTCAGGCCGGAGAGGAGAGGGCTGAGAGGGGATCTCCTCAACGCCGAGCGATGGCGAAAGGGCGGGTGGCGAGAGGACGGGGCCGGGCTCTTTCCAGCGGTGCCCCGCGACGGGACGAGGGGCGACGGGCGCAAACTGGGACACGGGAGGGTCCGCCTGAACACGGGGAAAAACGAGGAGGTGACCCCGCTCTGGCNAGGTGGAGTCTCCTTCTCCAGAGAGATTCAAACCCCACCTGGACGCCGTCCTGTGCGTCCTGCTCTGGGTGACCCCGCTCTGGCAGGGGGTGGAGGAGATGAGCTCCAGAGGTGACCGCCAGTCTGTGATGGTATGTATTGGGGTCAGACCTTGTTGAGGACACAGACCTGGCCATGCAGGTGGAGAAATGGGAACCCTGCGGGTTGGTTACAGCAGCTGTAAAGGGGAGATGTGACCCCTGGAATGTGCGTTTCATTTACCATCGGGATGGTGATGGGGTGACTCTGATGGGGGGGCCGGTGGCCCACAGGGTGCTGTGCGCAGTGTCCCCAGGGAAACTTGGGGCTGTCACCTCTTCCTGCCAACCACCCGTGGGCAACGCCACAAACGCTGGGCCGGCGATTCTTTCTTGAGTGCAGAAGCAGAAGAGGAACTGTGGTGGGTTCATGTCATGTCCGGTCTGTGCGGTCGCCCCGTCGCCCCGTCAACCCCTTTCCTGCAGACCTCTCTCAGCTCCGGGTTTAGGGATGGTGGTGGGGGGCTGCAGGCTCAGGGAGGGGTTCCCAGATGAGCAGCTGCCCGGCGAGGGGGATTTCCGCCCCGAGGTTCGTATGTGGACGTGGAGAGAAGATGGCGGCTGCGATTACTCTCCTCTTCCTCCTCTTCCTCAAGCAAGGTACGGCAGTGGGTTCCCCTGGGGCGAGGGCGCTGGGTTGGGGGGAGGATGGCTTTGGGGATGGTGGGGGGCCTTGGGGAGGTGCATGTGGGTAAACCCTCTCCATCCCCACGCTCTTCCCTGGCTTCTCCCATCCTGCTGCTGTCCCCGAGGTGTTACCCACCATCTCCCTTCCCGCGGGAGCCCCCGGCATCGCCGCCACCGAGCTGGGGGTGAGGGGCTGCTCTGGGTGAGCCTGGAGGGGGGGTGGGGGTGGGAGAGGACCCCAAAAATGAAAGCAAAAGTGGAAAAAAAGAGAAAAAAAAAACTTCACCAGAGCATGTGGGCAATCGTGTGCTTGGGTTTGGGAGGCAGAAATCCGGTTGGCAGCCGTAGGGTTTGTCCCTGCAACACGCCTCCGAGGCCAACGGACCGCAAAGGCGTTAGGAATTAGTGAGCAAACGGGTGATTTGCATTTTCCATGTGCCTGCGAGGAATCGAGGTCCCCGAGCGAGGACGTGTCTGGGGGAGGGGTGCGCTCTGTCCGGCTGGCCAGGAAGCACCAGTCTCCATTTTCTCGGCAGCCTGGGCACAACGTGGGCCACCGGAGGTGATCGGGGCTGTTCATGGGGTGGCGTATCTCAGCCCCAGCCCGCAAAATAGCATCTTCTACCCCCAATTCCACTGGCGGCGCAACAACGCTGTGAAAATCGCCAGCTGGGAGAACGGGACGATGGTCCAGTCCCCCAACAGCAACTACAAGGGACGCCTGGAGCTCTTCCCCAACGCCACCTTAAAAATCAGCCGCCTGCAGAAAAACGACAGCAGCGTGTACCAGGTGTACTTGGAGGACGAGAAGGGCAAGGAGCGCATCGAAAAGATCGTCCTGACGGTTTACGGTGAGCTGGGAGGATGGGTGGGATTGTCCCGGGGCCCCGCGGGGGGACAGGGAGGCTCTGACACCCCACTGCCTCTTGCAGATCTGGTCCCGAAGCCCGTTGTGAGCGCCAAAGTGATCAGGAATGACCCGGAGTCTTGCGAAGCCACCCTGCACTGCTCGGTGGGGCTCGAAGGGGTGACCTACAAGTGGTTTCCCCACAGCAAGCGCCAGCTGGAGACTGTGGATGCTTCTGAGCACCATGTCTCCTTCCACCCCTCGTTCGAAACCTACGTCTGCGAAGTCAGCAACCCCGTCTCCTCCAACAACGCCTCGCTGATCTACAGGCACCCCTGCTCCTGGATAGGTACTGCCCGCGGTGCGCCCAGGAGACGGCGAAAACTCGGGTGGGATGGGCCGCGAGGTGGCGGTGGCTTTGGAGGGGTCCCCAGAGCAGCGGTGGTGACGCTGAGGACAGCGGGTCCCTGCAAGGCTGGAGGTGGCCCATGGGTCAGGAGTGGTGGGTTCCTCATTCCCCCCTGTGCCGCGGGCTGGTGGGTGGCAGGACCCCACCTGGGGAGGGGGTCGGGGGTCCCCCTGCCAGGGCCGGGCAGTCCACAGCATCCCCCACACCCCGGGTCTCCCTCTGTCTCCAGGTGAGTCCTCTGCTGCTGCACCCTGCACCACCACCAGCGTGCTGATGGCCCTGGGACACCTCTTCCTCCTCCTCTTCCTCCTTACTGTGGCTTGAGGACGCTCTGCAGTTGACATATCTACTCATCTCATCACCCCCCACCCCAGCACCAGCGCCTGGATGAGACCGCCAAACCGGCTGGTCGCAAAAAGATGTGGTTGCTCAAGGGACACATTCCAACCAGCGCCCTTCACACCAGCACCCACCCGTTCATCCACGACCGCCTGCTTCCCGCCAGCCCAGGCTCTGGCCACTCCACCCCTGCCCTCAGGGGAGCTCCGTGCCTCGGTTTCCCTCCTCACCTTTTCTCCTGTGCTTTAATCAGAGGTCATGTTCTCCAGATCTGAACTAAATGGGGATGGATTTTGTTGCAACGGTGCTTTGTGAGCCCCGGTAATCTAAATGACTAAATTCATGGTTAACTGCTTGGAAACCCTCCTCTCCCCGACCCTCACGTCTGTGGGGAGACCCAATCTGAGCATCTCTCGGGGCTCCCTGTCAACCTGTGGGGTCCTCAGCCGTCTCCTGCTGTCGGTGATGCCCTTTATAGGGCTGATGTGTGGTGTGACTGCACAGGACACTGCAGGACGTGTTTAGCCCGGAACCAGTTACACCAGCATGGGCGCAGCTGGGTGCAACCTCCAGATGTGGAGCACCGGAGCGTCTCGAGGGTGTAGAACTAAGGTGGCACTTTTGGCTTTCTCTGGCAGGTCACGTACAGTCTCTCCCTTCAGAAATACCTTTCTGTGTCCTCATAAAATTCAGTTTAAAGGCCACATTTTTAGGTGCTTGTTCTGCATTCCCCTCCGGGCTGGGGTCAGCCGCAGCGGGTGCTAAGGGGACCGGGGGGTGATGGAGAGAGCCACATTTTCCCCCCAAACACCCTTGCTGGGAGCAGGGGCCCTTCCACAATTGTCCTCCATGGGAGGAGCCGGTTCCAGATGGTGAGACGCGGCCCCGTTGGGGTGGGAGGACGTGTCTTGTGAGAGATGGAGATGGTCCTTCGTCCTGCAAGGAGGGATGGGGACATGTCTCAGGGCCACTGCAGCCCTGGGAGGCTGCTGTTCCTGCCAGCTCCAGCAAAACCGTCCTGAGGAAGGGGAGAACCGGGCTGTACCCTCTGTAAAACCCAAGAGGTATCACTTTCCAGAGCCATCACTTTCCAGAGCCATCTTTAAGCAAAGACTCCTAAGGCCAGATGCATCAAAGGGTCAACAGGGACCTCGCCAGCTCATTTGAAAAAACCAGTAATGAGCAGGAGTCGTTCCAGCTCCCGGCTCTAACGAGCATCTCAGGGTAATTCCTGCTGGGTGGGCTGATGGGTTTAACACCGATGTATATTTTTTTTGCAGGAAATTCCCCCGCTTGAAAATATTTGCATGGGTCTTGGTTCATTCCCATGTGGAAGTTTGGGGCTCTTCTGCCTCTGACAAAATTCAGGGTGACTGCTGAGCGCCATCATCATCATAAAACCTCCTGTGACGAATAAATACGGAGCCCGGTGCCGTGTCTCAGTCGTCTTTCCAGCCAGGACACTTCAGTCTGAGCTGATGGGGAAGGTTAAAGGCATTTAGGATCATTATTTTCTGTTAAAGGAGGTTTTTCTCTATGTTTTTGTGCCCCCCTGGTGCTTCCTGGAAGGATTTTTTTCTTCATGGTTTTGCTTGTTAAATAATTTTTCCCATTCCTCCTGGTTGGTACCAGCCCAGCCCAGGGTACGCTGCTGTGGTAGTGCCCCATGGCTGATATTGGGGTTTTATGGTTTTCCTGGACCAGTTTGTGGTCAACGGTCTTCTCTGGGCCGGCACAGCCTGCCCCCAGGCAAGGGACATCTCTCTGTGTCAAGCAGAGGGTTGGGGACCATCCTGCCGCCCTCCCTTGGGGGGCTGAGCCGGTGGAGCCCATCCACTGGAGACCTCCCACCGGCTCTTCGGGTGGGATTTCCACCGGGGCAGCTCGCTCCTCTGCAAAATACCCCAAAGCGATGTCTTCACCCCTCCATCATCTGGCCACGCGCTCGGTCCGGCTGCCTCCGGTAGGAACCACCGCCGCGTTTCAGCTGAGCCGAAGCCCCTTGCGCGTGTGTGTGCACCGAGAAAAGCAGCCGTGTCCCCTCCTGCTGCTCTTACTCATCCTTTCTTTTTTACACCTCTGCTGAGCTCTTCCCTTCCGTGAATTGTTGGTTATTGGGAAATTATTTCTTTGGGTTTTTGTTCTTTTTTTTTTTTTTTTCCCTCAGCCAGAAGCTTCCCGAGAAGGAAGGAGCAGCCTAGCAGGACGCCGGGGTGGTTCAGTGTGGTTTTAAGCATTTATCATTAGAAATAATTTATTGGCAATGAAACTGATGGAGGTCTTGGAGCTTGGCTCCGCTGAAAAGCGGTGGGGGGTGAGTTCACCTTTTATTTCCTCGCGGAAATATTAGAATTTCCTAGTGGTAATCCACTCACGTTTGGTTTAAAACAGAAGAGGAAGTCCTGCTTCACGCTGTCGCCTCGGCTCTCCTCTGAATCACAGAATCGCAGAATGTTGGGGGTTGGAAGGGCCCTCTGGAGCTCCCCCAGTCCAACCCCCCCACCAGAGCAGGGGCACCTCCAGCAGTGGCACAGGACGGCGTCCAGGCGGGTTTGGAATGGCTCCAGAGGGGGAGACTCCCCCACCTCTCTGGGCAGCCTGTGCCAGTGCTCTGCCACCTCACAGGAGAGAAGGCCCTCCTCGGGTTGAGATGGAACTTCCTATGGTCACGTTTGTGCCCGTTCCCTCTTTTCCTGTCACTGGGCACCACTGGAAACAGACTGTTCCCATCCCCCTGGCACCCTCCCTTTGGGGATTTATAAGCGTTGATGAGATCCCCCCTCAATCTTCTCTTCTCCAGACTGAAAAGCCCCAAGTCCCTCAGCCTTTCCTCATCAGAGAGATGCTCCAGTCCCCTCATCATCTCTGTAGCCCTTTGCTGGACCCTCTCCAGCAGTTCCCTGTCCTTCTTGAACTGGGGAGCCCAGGAACCAGAACCAGAAACCAGAAAAAGCAATGAAAACTTGAAGAAAGCAATAGGAAAAAAAACCCACCCCACTTTTCCCATTTTAAAGCTGCGCAGGCCGAGCACCGGAGGAGGTGAATAATTCATTAGACTAAAAACACAAAAACAACTGAGCTTTTCTCACCCCCTTTTCCAGCAGCGGAACAAGCGAGCGGTGTTTTCCCCACGCTCCCCATCCCCGGCTCTCCGCTGAGCGCGGGAGGCTGCGGTCCCTGCTCCATCCCCATCTGGGGGGACCATCCGAATCCCCATCTGGGGGGACCATCCGAATCCCCATCTGGGGGGAACCGTCCCCACCCCCGAGCATGCTGTGGGGATGGCCTTGAGCAGGAGCAAATCCAAGTCCAGATCACTTCCCCGAGCGCTCAGCCCGAGAACAAGGATCGGGCTTTCCCTGGGTGGGTTTTTAACGACCACCCACACTCCTCCTCCCTGTAGATCCCGCGCAGCCCAAAGAAGGGCTACAGGTTAATTCCAGAATATTTGGGCGTTTCCTGCACCCGCTCGGCGTCGTGGCTGCGGCTGCGAGCACCGCTGCACCCCGGGCGGGCTTTGGGCCGGTTCCCGGCCCCACGGCGCTGGGATGGAGCGGCGGTGGTTGGGATGCTGCCGCATCAGGGGAGCAACCGCCCACCTCTGCCCACTCTGCGGTGGCAGGGTTGGCGGGCTCTGTACAGCCCCGGGAAGCTCTTACTGTAAGTGAAATGATTATTTATTTTTTTTTTTTTTTTTNTTCACTGGTCGTTTCCTCTTCTTTCGGGGTCAGGTTAAGGACCCGTGGCGGGATGATGCAGTTCACTCAGAACCGATGCTCTGCTTCCTTCTGCAGGTCTCTTGGGCTGTCTCCGGCGAAGCATTCGGCAGCAAAGCTCGGTGCTTTGAATACTTTCCACTCAAAAAAAAAAAAAAAAAAAGAAGAGAGTCATTCAGCCAAAAAAACAGGAAACACATGGCCCAGGGCAGCGCCTCTGATTTGAGTACACCTGTTCTTATAATGAGCCCGGCGGCAGATACTGATTCCGCTGCAACAGAGGCTCCATGAACCGAGGTATGGGCTGCAGCGCATCTCTCTGGCTGCTGATCTCTCTCGGCTGCCTTTGGGGTATGTATGTTTTCCTCTCCGCGAAACGCCGGCTTCGGCTCGTTTGGGGATTTTTGTCAGCTATTAAGACCTTTAGAAAGCGCGAGCTGCGTGCCGGGCGGACGGGCAGATTGAGTATAAATATTCATAGAGAAGATAAATGGTTCGCAACTCCGAGCTGGATGCGCGGTGCATCCCTAATACTCTCTGACTTGTCGGGCTGAGGGAAGGAGAGAATAAAAGATGATGAATGAACAAAGGTGGTGACGGGCAAAGCGTAGCTGCAATAGGGAAGCACTCTACCATGTGTTTTAATGGGGTATTAATAGCGCCGAGCAAATAATTTAGTACCAGACGGGAATTGGGGCACTTGAGATGAAGGTCCTCGGCGGACGGTCTCACTGTCTGCGATAGCGAGTGCCTCGGCCCAGGAGGTGCCGGCGGGCTGGGGGATGGTACCCAAGCACTGAGATGAGTGTAAGGCGGGTGGAAAGGGACCGGCAGCGGGGTGATGCTCTGTGCTCTGTGTGCCCGGAGAGCCCTGGCCAGCGCTGGATGGTGTCCTGGGGACGGTGGTGTCCTGGACGAGTCGCAATCCTCCCCAGACCAGGGAGTGAGGGCCATCCGGAACCCCCCAGGGCCGCTGGGGCCTCTCGTCCCAACCCGTCAGCAGTTACGGGAGGATGTTGCAAAATCGGGTTTGGTGGCGTTGAGCCTGCGCTGAAGCCCTCAGGGAGTCACGGTCCCTGAGCAGAGCGGTGACTAATCCTGACCCTCTCCTCAGTGCCAGCCTGACGTCCGTACCCCTTCCCTCGGGGACGCTCCGTGTCCCCGCAGCCCCGTGAACCCTCTGCCACTGCGTCTGTGCAATTACTGGGTGTAAAACGAAGGGCTCGGCCCAGAAATCAGAGACCTTGACAGAGCTGGGGTTTCTCCTTGGCTCCGCTGGCTCGCCGTTACTAGAATACCTGCCTTTAAAATCCCCCCGGTGTTTTCTGCCTGGCCAGCGCACCGAAAGTCCCACGAGCCAATAGCTGATGTTCAGGGCTGCTTTCAGACCCAGCGTTGGGCCAGCGCGGCTCGTTTGCCGTCCTCCAACCCCTCCCGCCGGGGCATCGTGTGGTTCCGGACGTCTTTACATCCCTCCTCCTGCAGCCTCGCTCCACCCGAGTCCTCCCCATGGAAGGAGATGCCCCTCGCTGGGCCAGAGGGTTTTTCTAACGTGATGTAAAAAAGGGCTTTCCCGTTTGGTAATTAACGAGGAGCCTGACCACCGCGCGTTCAAAAATACACGTTGCTGAGAAAACACGGCATCTGCCTGCGTGCTGGGCTTTACAGTAAACGTCTCAGCAAAAAATGTAGGAGGCTCCGGGTCGGACGGACGGTGGGGGTTTCTGCGGGACGACGGCCATGTCCGCACGGCTCCTTCGACGTTAGAGAGATGTAGTCCACAGGGACAGCTCAGAAACTGCTGCGTTTTGTGCCACAGAAGGGGAAAAAAATAAGCGATGGCACTCGCTTGGGATGGCGGCAGGGAGAACGTTCGCCCCGTGGTTTTTACTGGAACCGTATGTGCCACATACGGTGGGTACTGGGCCTATATGGGCCTCCCTGGACCTGTTCTTCCGGGGTAGCTCCCCCTCTTTTTTTTTGTTTTTTTTGTTTTTCTCCTCTGGGGCAAAGCTTCGCCCCGATGGAAAGAAGTCAGTAGGAAACACGGGGGTGAGTTGGTGGGGTTCCTTCCGCGCTCCCACTGCCGGCGATTGGCAGCAGCGGTGAGCTGGCGCCTTTTCCCCGCGCTGTTTTTTCCTACAAAAACAAACTTGTTTGCCCCGGGGTTGCAGGCAAATATGAATCACTGCCTTGTAACAGAAGACGGGAAAAGGTTTTGGGGGAGAAGATCCTCCTGCATGCTCTCCAGGAAATCCAGGTGTTTGAGATGCTTTGGGACGCGTGGGAGATGATTTCTTAAGAGCACTTTTCCGTGGCCACCGAGAAACGCACCTGGGACCACCTCCACCAGGAGAAGGACAACCTGGGATTTACAGCTGAGCTCACCTCCAGGAGGCTGCAATTTCTACAAGAAAAGCCCCACCGAAGGTTTCTGGAGCTGAGGCGCTCAAGCGAGGTGGGTGCCATGACGTGCACCCAACTGCAGGCTTTGGCCAAGAGCCACCGAGCATTGGCTTCCCTCTGGACTTCCCTGGTGTCACTCCAGGCTGGTCCCACCACTGCCAGGACCCTTCTCCCAGGACCAGCATCTCCACCAGACTGGGACCGTGGGCGCCTTCCCCTGCTTGAGGCAGCTCCGCTCCATGGGGCGATGTTCCACCGCTCCGGCTGGCTGTCCTTGTGCCAACAGAAAGCTCTTAAATCAGGATTTGGACATCGCACACAGCGGTGCCTGATGCAGGAGATCGTTGAGACTGATGCAAATGAAGACTTTCTTGCCTTGCGCCAGGAAGGCAAGAGTGGGGAGGAAGATGTTTCTCCTCCAGCTCCTGGGCTGAGCCCTCGACCCGCGTCCTTCAGGGTGGAGGATGTGGGGCCAAGGGCTGGGGGTTGCTCCTTTGATTCTGGGGATGGTGCTGCGGGGCGGGTGTGGGGCAGAGCTCGCACCGAATTACAGCTCACCAAAGTACGGAACGAATCTTCTTCCCACCTGCCAGCAATCGTTGGTGCAGGATGTGGTGGATAACCCAGAGCTTGAAAACGAGATTAGATAATCTGTTCAATTTTTGACCGATTTAACTGGCGCAGCCCAAGCCGTCCCCAATCTGCGGATCACCGGGGTGGGTCCAATGCTGTCACCGGGTACCGCAGCTCCACGGGCAGCCGCAGAGCCGGGACGGGGGGGGATGACGGTGGCTTGGAGCCCCCTCCGTGCCCCTCTGCTTTCCTCAGCCCTTCTCTCCATTCTCCCCCCAGGCATGGGCCGTGGGGCGAGGGAGACGGTGCTGGGCACCATGGGGAAGGCGACGATATTGAGGATCCCCCCCGAACTCCAGGACCTCACCCGGCACTTCGGGGAGGCCGTCTGGAAGCGGGACACGGAGGACCCCCAGAGGAAGCTCGTCCTGCTCAAGTACTTGGACGGCAACTACACCAACTACATGCAGGGACGAACTCGCTTCCACAAGACGGACTTCTCCCTGGAGATCCTGAACACCAGCCGGGAGGACAGGCAGCTCCACGAGTACATAGCCAGCAAGGGGTCGGAGGAGAAAGTCTGGCAGATACAGCTGGAGGTGTACGGTGAGACGCGCTGCTTTGGGAGGACCATACTGGATGCTCCCAGCCTCTTGCGGTGCTGGGAGCAGGCCTGGGAGGTGGGTGGTGGACGAGGAGGGTGGGAGATGCCCACCCTCATGTCAAGGTGGCTGCAGTGAGTCCAGGACGCTCCTGCAGCCCCATCTGGGTACCCCCAGGAGCCTTTGGGTTCATGCAGACCGTGTCCCCCTCTAATGAGACCCCACCTGGAGTACTGCCTCCAGCTCTGGAGTCCCCAACATAAGAAGGACATGGACCTGCTGGAGCGTGTCCAGAGGAGGGCCACGAGGATGATCCGAGGGCTGGAGCACCTCTCCTATGAGGAGAGGCTGAAGGAGTTGGGGCTGTTCAGCCTGGAGAAGAGAAGGCTCCGGGGAGATCTTATTGCGGCCTTCCAGTCCCTAAAGGGGCTCCAGGAGAGCTGGGGAGGGACTTTTTACTGGGGCATGGAGTGATAGGACGAGGGGGAATGGCTTCAAACTGGAAGAGGGCAGGTTTAGATTGAACATTAGGAAGAAGTTTTTCCCTGTGAGGGTGGTGAGGCACTGGCACAGGTTGCCCAGAGAGGGTGTTGAGGCCCCATCCCTGGAGGTGTTCAAGGCCAGGCTGGATGTGGCCTTGGGCAACCTGGGCTGGTGGGAGGTGTCCCTGCCTATGGCAGGGGGGTTGGAACTCGATGATCTTCAAGGTCCCTTCCAACCTAAACCATTCTATGATTCTATGATTCTATAATGTGTTTGTGGTGGGTCTGGGGCCAGACTGGCTCCTCTCCATCTCCTGGGGAATTCGGAGGGGTCAGGAGGATTTCGCAGGCGGGGGCCAGGGCGGCGTTTGCATCTTCTCCCGGCCACAAACCTTTGCCCCTTCCCTCCCTCCCCCTCTCCAGAGCCGGTGTCCGACCCCAGCATCCAGATCCTCGGCTGGGCGCTGGCCAACGGCAGCTGCACCGTCACCCTCAACTGCACGGCGGAGCGAGGGGACAACGTCTCCTACAGCTGGGGCAGCCGCGACGCCCGCACCTCGGGGCTCTGCTCCCGCAACGGCAGCCTCCTGCACCTCTCCTACCCCCTGCACAACGCCAGCGTCGCCTGCGCCTGCACGGCCAGCAACCCCGTCAGCAGCCGGGTCGTCGCCTTCAACTCCTCTGAGTGCAGCTATGAGCAAGAGGGTAAGACCCCATTGCCAACGTGGTTCTCTCCAGCCTCCCGCTCCCGCTCTTGCTTTGCAGAGGACTCTTTCACGTTGCCTTAGGCAGCCTCGAAAGGAGGTTTTTCGCAAGAAAAGTGGCCGCCGCGTCACTTTTTGCCCGGTCCTTCCTATAAACGGCGGCCGCGGAGCCGCGGGTCCCGCCTGTCTCTCCGGCCACCCCAGCCACCGGTATCACGGAATGGTCGTGGTACCCTGGGCTCGTTTGAAACGTGTGCGACTCGTACGCCGGGCGGTTCGGGGAGGATAAAAACCTCGGTGACAACTTCCCCTTCGGAGGCTCTTGGGGCAAATGTCACGCTCTCTCTCACCGGGGTTTTCTAGCACTCCCTTGTGACGTGGGGGACTTTCGCCGGGGCCGGGCGGTGTGGTGGCCGCCCCTTTCCCCCGGGGACCCGGCGGTGAAGTCACGTCTCCTCCGGGGCTCTCGCAGTGACCTGTGCTGAGAAATTATCCCTGTGGGAAATAACGGTCGGGACTCTCGCTTAAGAAAGGGAGATGCTGAAAAGAGATGAGCAAGGGAGGGCGTTTCGGGCTTGTTTCTCGCCCCCTCGCCCCAAAACCCCATGCACCGTGGGACACCCCTGCGTGGTGTCCCCCCGGGGGGCGGTTCAGGGCCACCCCGGGTGCCTCCTCGCGGTGGGAGCCCGGCTGGAGGCTGGAGCTTCGTGCAGAGCTCTGTCCCGGGGCCATTTTCTCACGCACCTGCGATGCGAGGGGGTTGTACAAAGGGGCTGCCTCCCCCCCACCACCACCACCTCCCCAGGCCTCCATAAAGCCACCAGAGAAGTTTTGAGGGCNACCCCATCTCCATCCCAGGCAGCAGCGGGCTGAGGACGGAGCATCTCGTGCTGATGGTGGTGGTACCCACCGCCGCAGTGATGATTCTCGCCGGCGTCTTCGTGGCCGCCCATTTGCCCACGCCCAGCGGTGAGTGCCGTGAGAGAAGGGTGTTTGGTGGCCTGTGGGTAGGGTGAACCTTGCAGGGGGGACAGGAGCTGCCCCCCCCAGCCAGCCCCAGCGAATGGACCAAGGGGCTGATTCCTGCGAGCACTTTGTCTTGGGAGTACCCCGGCCCTTGGGAAGGAAAAAAATCTGTTTCTCTTGAAGCACAGAGAAAAAAGGCA
>VUYV01000522.1:88230-106201 GCA_008711295.1 Anarhynchus alexandrinus
AAAAAAAAAGAGAAAAAAAAAAGAGAGAAAGAATAAAAAAGAGAAAAAATAAAAAAGAGAAAAAAATAAAAAAGAGAAAAAATAAAAAGAGAAAAAATAAAAAAGAGAAAAAATAAAAAAGAGAGAAAAAATAAAAAAGAGAAAAAATAAAAAAGAGAAAAAAATAAAAAAGAGAGAAAAGAAAATAAAAAAGAGAGAAAAGAAAAAAAAAGAGGAAAAAAAAAAAGAGAAATGCACCTGCACGTGATCTCCAGCGCTTTACCCACATGACGGGCTTCTGAGATCACATCGCATGGTCTCAAGCAGAGCTGAATGATCCCAGCCCAAATCAGAGAGAGCATCATCTCTCTGAGTGCCTCACCTGGGCTGGAGCCCTCCTCTTCCTTCCCCTTCCCTGTGTGGTGACAAATTTGCAAAGCTGACCTGTGGCGGCCAGAAATCCTCCGACCACATCTGGGCAGCTGCCGCCATAGGGGCGCAGTGGGGTCCAGCCAGCGGGCGCCGCGCCGGGGACGGATCCAGCACGGGCTCAGCCTTTGCCGTGCCTTGGGGTGCAGGAGCAGAACGCGGATTGCGACGCGCCGGGGTCCCCACCCCGGTCCCTGCTCCCCTTGCAGGTGACTTTTCTTATCCCATCTCCGCAGCCGGCCAGGAGCAGGAGCGCCCGCCGCTCGCCGAGGACAGCGAGGTGCACACCATCTACTCCCAAGTGCAGCGGGTGGAGGTGAGTCATGACCGGCGCGACCTCAGCCGGACTCGGTGTGTGGGTGGAAAAATGCTCCTTTAAGGACGGAGAGGCTCCAGGGAGACCTTATTGCGGCCTTCCAGTCCCTAAAGGGGCTCCAGGAGAGCTGGGGAAGGGCTTTTTACTGGGGCATGGAGTGATAGGACGAGGGGGAATGGCTTCAAACTGGAAAAGGGTAGATTTAGATCAGATATTAGGAAGAAATTGTTCCCTGTGAGGGCGGTGAGCCCCTGGCGCAGGTTGCCCCGAGAAGCTGTGGCTGCCCCATCCCTGGAGGTGTTCAAGGCCAGGTTGGACGGGGCTTGGAGCAACCTGGGCTGGTGGGAGGTGTCCCTGCCCAGGGCAGGGGATTGGGACGAGATGGTCTTCAAGGTCCCTTCCAACCCAAACCCTTCTGTGATTCTATGAGTGCTCCTGTAGTGATGGGACCCCAAGCGCTGGGGAGCGTGGGCATGACCCTGCTGGGTTTTTTTTGGTTGGGGATATCAGATGGCGGCAACCTGGCTTTGGGGAGCGGCACCTGAAGCCCTGGGGTGTTGCTGGGTGCCTCCTGGCCGGTCTGTGGCACCCTCTGTGATGGGCTTTGGCTGCTGGGTGTCAACACAGCCCTGTGGCTGGCGAGGGAGAGGGTGAAATTGCGGCTGGAGGGGTGAATGGGGCTCCCCGGGGTCACTCATCCCTGCTGTCCAGGAGTCAGCCTGACCGCCATTCATTTGGGAATCGCTGGGAATAAGGTCGAGCGCTGCAGCATCCCCAGCCCCCGGCATCCCAGGGTGGCTTTGGGGACAGACTGTGGGGTTCCCCCCCACCCTTCCCCTGAGCACAAACTGGGGGAGGAAACGGTGGGTCCATGTAGGGCAGAGGGAGGGAAGGGCCCCCCTCCCGCCCCTGCTCATCCTTCCCTCTCCATGCAGAAGCAGAAAAGACCCCCCACTGCTGAAAACCCCTCCTGCACCACCATCTACGCTGCAGCCACCNTGACCCCTTCGCTCCCATTTTTTGCTGCAGAGCCCCGAAAAGGAGCCCACGACGGTTTATGCCAGCGTGATGATGCCCGTGGCCTGAGCATCTCCCGGCAGCAGCAGCTCAGCCCGGTCTCCGCCTCCGCTCGTCGGGCACCGACGTCCACGTTCCCGGCGGGAAGAAACCCCGCTAATCCCTGGGGAATCGGGGCAAAACCCTCCGGCACGCACTGATCCCCGCCGCAGCCGAGCTGGGGCTGCAACGACGGCTGCGGAGGTGAGGGAGCAAAGAGCAGGGCTGAAGCAAGGCGAGAAATCTCCCCGGACTGTGGCTAAGGGCGGCTGAGAAGATGCTGAAGCACCGGGAGAGGCTGGAGGGGGCTCTGGCTACGACCCCGCAAGCCGGGCATGGGCGAGGGAAAGAGAATCAGCGAAAGGCTCAGCCCGTTAACACGGCGGTGCGGCACCGGGAAGAGCGGCCGGAGTAAATTTGCACCCCGACGTCATCCCTGCGCCGCGGGTTTTCGCCCCACGGCCTCATCTGGCAGCCCCGGATTCGCTAGAGGGAGCCCCGGACTCGTGGCAGCCGGTGACACCAGTGACGGAAAAATCAGAAGCGAGGGTTATTTTTTTCTTTTCTTTTCCGACCTCTGCCCCCGCGACCGGTTACGAAACGCACGCTGGGTTTGGCCGAAGCGATGAAGAAGGTTTTGCAAAACCCATCGGGGCTGAGCCCTGCCCGGCGCCCGCCCAGCCCCGGCCGCACACGCCCACGCCGGGGGAAGCAGCCGTGTCCCACCGCACATTTCCATCCCCATCCTTTTCCACCGGTGACTCCGGGAACAGGCGGGGATCTCCCCGGTGGACTATTTAAAGCTGAATTTTTGGCTGAGAGGGGGAGGCAGCCCCTGCCCGTGGTCCGGCCACCCTCTGCCCGCAGCAGCTCTCGACTTCCCCGCAGGAACAGGCAGCGCGGGGATGCTGGAGGTGGCCTGGAGGAGCGACCAGGGCTGTAAAAACCTTTCCAACCCACCCTCCCTGCTCCTTAATCCAAACTATTTTATAATCCCAACATAACTCAGCCCGTACAGCAGATCCGATCTCGTGCGCCGCTGCTAAGGGAAAGGAAAATAAATTTACAGTGAAGCCTTTTGGGAAGGTTTCCTGGGGAAGCGCGTCAGGGGCTGGATCGGGCTTTGCGGGGGGGGGGGGACACACGGGGGACATGGGAAGAGAAATCACTGTTTTTTCACTTCCGTAGCTTCCTTCTTTCATTACTACAGAAAATCAGCTGAGCTGTTTCCTTGGAAAAGTCTGCCCGCAAAGCAACCACTTCCCTCAGGAGCGCGGGCAGGGCCGGGGAAGGACGAGGTGACGCTCGCCCTCGTGCCTCTAAAATGGTGTAAAATCCCCAAATTGTGTGCCCGGCGCTTGGTGCAGGATGGAGCCCGGCGCTACCCGTGCTGGTCCTTGCTGAACGATGGGGCACGCTGTGATGTGCCGCCCCGGCGTGCACCCAACCATGGCGGCCCACCCCGCGGCTGCGAGGGGACGTCAGATGCTCAATATGGGGAGAGATCGAGTCAAAATGCTGATATTGACATTGCGGAGGGGCATTGAGCCGCGATGCCGCAGTCACCCCCTCCTCCCAGGGGGTGGTCAGAGGAGGCAAAGGGGGTTCTGGGCTGACTCATCCCCCCGGGGTGTCTCCTGTGCCTCTCATCCTACCTGTCCTACAACGGTTTTGTGGAAGAGATGGGCTGTTTTTACCGGTTCAGTGATGATGTTATTGCTTTGGTATTGAGCAACAATGTCAGTCATAGAATCACAGGATGATTTGGGTTGGAAGGGGCCTTAAAGACCATCCAGTGCCACCCCCTGCCCTGGGCAGGGACACCTCCCACCAGCCCAGCTTGCTCCAAGCCCCGTCCAACCTGGCCTTGAACACCTCCAGGGATGGGGCAGCCACAGCTTCTCGGGGCAACCTGCGCCAGGGGCTCACCACCATCAACAGGGAAGAATTTCCCCCAATATCTCCCCTAAATTTCCCCTCTGTCAGTGTCAAACCGTTCCCCCTCGTCCCATGGCTCCCCTCCCTGACCCAGAGTCCCTCCCCAGCTCTCCTGGAGCCCCTTTAGGCACTGGAAGGGGCTCTGAGGTCTCCGCGGAGCCTTCTCTTCTGCTGTCCCAGTCCTAATGTGCCCATCGAGGGCAGCGCTGGAAGGCAACAGCAGCCGCCGCTCCCTCGGTGGGGCAGAGGAACCAGGGCTATTTCAAAGGTTGACACGCTCAGCTGGTCCAGCGCGCTTCCTCCGCCTGAATTTCGGTATGACGCTGGTGTCATGCTGCTTCCCAGAATAATCTGAATTAGGGAAGCGTCTGCTTTCCCTCCAGTTCTCGTTCAACTGTCCCGTCTCGGGGGAATGGGGGGTTTGGAGCTCAGCATCTTTTGCAAAGGATGCCCCGGTGACATTGGTCCGTGGGCATCAGTGTGCTCCTGGGCGACGACCCACGATGGTCTCCACGACACCCCTCTCTAAGGGCTGGTTCCCACAGAGGAGCTGGGACAAATGTCACACATGGCCACGATGACGCTTTTTGTCCCGGCTGCCGCGCTCATCTCTGCTTGAAAATGGGGGGTTTCAGCACACATTTTTGTTACTCGTGTGGGATTTTTTTTCCTCCTCGTCCCACCCCTTCTGGAACGAACTCCAGTGACATCGCTTGATGTCACTGCGATGGTACTGGCCATTGGATGAAGTTATCTCCACCCATCCGACTGTGAGAGGTAAAGACACGTGTCTGGAGGGACTTGTCCCTTGCTTTTCTCACCATGACCTGCAGTGACATGATGTTCCTCTCTGTGCGCCGCGGGCTGATGGACGTGTTTCGGCACCTGCCGCTCACCCTCCTCCTCCTCCACCAAGCGAGTAAGTGCAAGGTGCTCATTTTCCCTCGGTGGTGGAAGGGAAGGAGCTCTCGGTGGGTTTGGGGTGGGTTTTGGGGACTATCGAGAGAGCGGGGACAGGGCTGGCACGTGCGGGACCAGCGGTGCAGGTGCAGCCCTGCGGGGATGGACTTTGTCCTGGGGATGTTGGGCAAAAAAAGGGTGAAAAAAGCCCAGGACGACTCGGTGCTGCTCTCGTGTGATCCCCCTCTGCTAACGAGTTGAACACATCAGGTCTCAGCCCCAGCTGGGTCTCTGTCCAGCTGCTGCCAGATGTGCGCCGGCCGCTGTTTGCCGCTCCGTACGAGGTTCAGGGGCTGCTCCCCCCGCCTGTTTTCTCTGAGTTTTCCATGCTCCGGCAGCTTCACCGCGGGGTGTTTAGGGCTGTTTGGAACCCGGAGATGTTTTCTGCCTCTTTTCAGACAAGAGGAAACGAGGAGAGGCACTGCCTCTGCCCCGACCGCCTTTCCCGCAGCCTCCAGGAGGGTTTCACTGCCGGATGAGCCCTCCAGCGTCCTTATCTGCTGGTTTAGCAGAACTGCCGCCTTCGAGTTTATCTCCCCAACCAGTTCTTCCTTCCACGCGGTTGGAGATGCCCCGGAGGCATCTCGGGCGGTGGGGACCAGAAATGCAGAGCTCCCGGGGTGAGGTGGCAATCTCCGGGTCTCGTTGGCCAACTGTTGGTCAATCCCCTTTGCAGAAACTGGGGAGAAAACCTCTGTCCCCAGCCCAGATGGGGCAGCGGTAATTTTTAAAATGGGAGTAGACGAAATAAGAGGGGAACTGCTTTCCTCGTTCTCAGAAGAGGGGAGAAGCAACTCACATTTGGGGAAGAAGACATTTGCTGGTCTGGCGATGGACGGAAAGCTGCCGGACCTTTCTGAGTCATTGCAAACTCCTCCTTGCATTTTCATTTCGCGCCTCGAGGCTCTGTCCCTTTTAGACATTTTTTCCCCTTTTCCCTTCCCCCTTTGAAGGTGGGGAGCGGCGTGGGTGCCCCGTAGCTGCGGGGGAACCTGGTGCCCTCCCGCTTCACGAGCCCTTGGGGGATGTGAAAGCACATGTCCTCCTGAGGCAATTTGTTTATTTAAAATAAAAAAAAAAAAAGGAACCTCTAATTCCTGCAACCACCCTGCGATGGAGCGGTTCCTCAGTGCTCTCCGCATCCAGCATCGGTGATCCGGTGTGCATCCTTGTCCCCAGGGATGCCCCAAAGGGTTCGGGTGAGCCGGCACCGTGCGCCGGAGCCCAGCGAGCCCCCGGCATCCCGGGCTGCATCCCCCGCAGCGTGGCCAGCAGGGCAAGGGGGGATTGTGCCCCTCTACTCCACTCTCGTGAGACCCCACCTGGAGTACTGCCTCCAGCTCTGGAGTCCCCAACATAGGAGAGACATGGACCTGGTGGAGCGGGGCCAGAGGAGAGCCACGAGGATGATCTGAGGGCTGGAGCCCCTCTGCTGGGAGGACAGGCTGGGAGAGTTGGGGGGGTTCAGCCTGGAGAGGAGAAGGCTCCGCGGAGACCTCAGAGCCCCTTCCAGTGCCTAAAGGGGGCTTATAAGAAAGATGGGGACAAACTTTTTAGCAAGGCCTGTTGCTGATGGGACAAGGAGGAATGATTTTAAATGAAAAGAAGGAAGATTTAGACTAGATATAAGGAAGAAATTTGTTGTGTTGAGGGTGGTGAGACCCTGGTCCATGTTGCCCAGAGAGGTAGGAGGTGCCCCATCCATGGAGACATTCCAGGTTGGGTAGAATGGGGCTCTGAGCAACCTGATCTAGTCGAAGATGCTCCTGTCCATGGCACGAGGGTGGACTAGATGGTCTTTAAAGGTCCCTTCCAACCCAAACCAGTCTATGATTCTGTGACTTTACCTGTGCATGATCACATGGGGAGCTCTGGCCCCTATAGATCAGCCTCTCCGTGGCATCACACAGCGTGATCGCAGTGGGGCAAGGCTCTTCTTTTCATCTGGGGCTCTTGTTTCGGCCAAGAACCCTTCCCTGAGCCCTCCTGCCTTCTCCCAAGCTCGCTGTGCACCCTCTACCCGGGGCGCTGCCTTCAGCCCAGCTTCTCTCCCCAGCGTGTACCTGCGACAGGGCAGAGGTGACCGGGGCTGTGGGCAGGTCCGTCACCTTCTGCCTCCAGAACCTGAATGAGGTCACAGCCTGGAGCTTTCAAAACGAACTCATCGTGACCGTGAAGTTCGGAGATCCTCCTGAAGTCACGTTTTTTGACGAAAACTACAAGTCGCGCTTGGCCTTCCCCAAGAATGGCAGCGCTCTCAGCATCTCCCAGCTGAGGATGGACGACGCCGGTACCTACACCGCAAAGACTGCCGGGACAAAAACCACCTTCACCCTACACGTGTACAGTGAGTGCCTTTTAGTATTGGCATTTTTTTTTTGTTTTGTTTCCTATGCTTTGTGATAAATGGGGGGGTCTGGGATTTCCTGACAGCCCCTCACTTCCCACCACAGGGGAGCTGGCGGTGCCGACGGTGACCTGCGCGGCACAGAACTGCTCGGCCGACGGCTGCCGCTACACCCTGCACTGCACCGCGTCCGGCCCCGGCTCCGGCAATGTCTCCTACAGCTGGAGCATGGGGGACCGGCTGCTGGGCGAGGGGCCCACGGTGCTGGTGGAGGAGTCACCCCTGGACGAGCCACCGCTCATATGCATGGCGCAAAACCCCGTCAGCAGACGCAACGCCACTGTCATCTCACCCGCTGTCCTCTGTACAGGTAACCACCATGGAAAGTCATAGAACCATAAAATGGTTCAGGTTGGAAGAGACCTTAAAGACCGTCCAGTTCCAACCCCCCTGCCCTGGGCAGGGACACCTCCCCCCAGCCCAGGTTGCTCCAAGCCCCGTCCAACCTGGCCTTGAACACCTCCAGGGATGGGGCAGCCACAGCTTCTCGGGGCAACCTGCGCCAGGGGCTCACCGCCCTCACAGCCAACAATTTCTTCCCAATATCTCATCTCAATCTCCCCTCTGTCAGTGTCAAACCCTTCCCCCTCGTCCCATCGCTCCCCTCCCTGACCCAGAGTCCCTCCCCAGCTCTCCCGGAGCCCCTTTAGGCACTGGAAGGGGCTCGGAGGTCTCCGCGGAGCCTTCTCCTCTCCAGGCTGAACCCCCCCAACTCTCCCAGCCTGTCCTCCCAGCAGAGGGGCTCCAGCCCTCGCAGCACCTTCGTTTTGCGGTTGAACCCCAGCCAACAACTAGGACCACTCACCAGCCCCCTTCCTCCTCCAGAAGGGGAGGGAGAAAAAAGAGAAAAGGAGGGGAAAGGGAAAAAAAACCTCATGGGTTGAGATAAAGACAGTGAATTATAACAATAATGGAAAAGGAAAATAACAATAGTAATAATAATAATGGTAAAAGTATACAAAAGGCACAAGTCACTCTTATCTCCCAGTGGATTGGCTGCCCAGCCTGACCGGAGCAGCGATTGGGGGTTCCTCCCCCCTCCGGCCAACCCCCATTTATATACCGAGCATGACATCTATGGTATGGAATATTCCACTGGCCATTCTATTGTTCTGTCTATGCTCCTTCCTGGCTTCTACAGGAAGCTGGAAAAAGTCCTTGACTAGTATAAACATCGCTTAGCAACAAGTAAAACAATATGCATTATCGACATTCCTTTGGTACCCATTCTGAAAACACAGCAACCACTAGAAAGCAAATGAACTCTATCTCAGCTGAAACCAGGACAGAAAGATGTGCGGGAGGGTGGTGGGGATGGGCCGTATCCTGCTCCTGGTGGCTCCAGCTTTCCCCCGAGCTGTGCCTCGGCGTGCAATAAAGAACCGTGGACCCCCGGCAGAGGCACTTACCTCTCTCCCTGTTCTCTCCCCTCCGCCGTGCCGCCCGTGCCACCAGAAAACACAACCCACTCTCCCACCACCGGTGAGCTGCCGAACCGCCCGTCTGTGTCCGGCGTCTGTCTGAGTATGCCCGAGCTCGCTAACAGCGTCCGGCCGCCCCGGACCCCTGAGCCTGGGGAGGGGGGAGATGGGGAAACTGAGGCCAGAGCAGTCTGTCTCCTCCCAAAACACCTCGCAGGGCACATCCAGGCTTTCTGGGCAGTGCTCGTAGCATCCGTGTGCTGTCTTCATCACCTGGGGAATTTGGGGAGGTGGGGGGCGTCCACGTTTCTAGCCTGCCCCCCCAAAAAAGCCCCAGCTTGGGATGGGAGCATCGAATCAATGAGTGCAATGGAGAGGCAGAGCCAAGGAGGGGCTGGAGGTGGGAGCGTGGCTCCGTGTCCATCTGCTCTCCCCAGCCCACAGGGGGTGTCCTCCCCCCAAAAGCCCTCCGTGAGGTCCTCTGAGTGCAAAGGGGACACAGCTGGGGGGTGGTCGCAGCCGTGGAGGGGCTGGGGCGGGAGTCTCCCGGCCGCTGCTCTGTCTGCAAAGCCGCTCGTCCTCGTGCAGTGTGTCGCCTCCGTTCCGTGTTGGACCATGTCCGTGTGAAATGAGGGTCCCTGCGAAGCAGCGAAGGGCTCAGCAGCGGGTGGAAGCAGAGATGTGTCCGTTTCCCCCCGACTCTCACGCCGGGAAGAGGCAGACACGTTTTGGGATGTTGTTACCAGACCTTCTTCTCTTTCAAGGCACCTACTCGAGCAGCTGGACTGGAATCGTGATTGCGTTGGTGATCGGAGTCGGAGGGCTTTTAGCAATGCTCGGCTGTCTGATCTACTGCTGTATATCCAAAGGTGAGGGGCTTCCCCGCGGGTAACCCCCCCATGGACCTGTTTGGGACGAGGGAGGGGAGGGCACAGCCAGCCCAGGCACCGGGGGGGCTGCGGCAGCCGGAGCTGAGGGTGCTGCACGGCGTTCACGTTGGTCGCCGCTGCTGACGGGACCCCCGTGTCGCTTCTCCCCCAGGTTGGAGTGATCTCTGTTTGCCTGCGGCGTGGGCTACCAACACAGGTAGGACTTTGGGGTTCCCCCAAGCAATTCCCTCCCTCCCCTTTTATCCCGATGGGAATAGCCTGGTCGCATTTAAGATTCCAGTCCCTAAAGGGGCTCCAGGAGAGCTGGGGAAGGACTTTTTACTGGGGCATGGAGTGATAGGACGAGGGGGAATGGCTTCAAACTGGAAGAGGGCAGGTTTAGATTGAACATTAGGAAGAAGTTTTTCACTGTGAGGGTGGTGAGGCACTGGCACAGGTTGCCCAGAGAGGTTGTTGAGGCCCCATCCCTGGAGGTGTTCAAGGCCAGGCTGGACGTGGCCTTGGGCAACCTGGGCTGGTGGGAGGTGTCCCTGCCTATGGCAGGGGGGTTGGAACTTGATGATCTTCAAGGTCCTTTCCAACCTAAACCATTCTATGATTCTATGAAGATGAGGAGGGAAATCATCCACCGCGGGGGCTTGGTACCGGCTCGCGGGACCCCGAAGCCTCCGCACGCCCCAACCCTGCACACATGGAGGTGAGGGACAGGGGACAGTCCCAGGTGATGGCGCGGTGGCTGAAGCCTTGCTCTCCCCCAGTCCTTTGCTGGAAACCTTCGTGCCAGCCCGCCAAGAAGGAGCTGGGAGCGCGGCCGTGAGAGCGCCGAAGCAAGAGGGATTCAGGTGGCGAAAAGATAAGAGATGGCGAGAGACAACTTGGCAGCGGGGGGGGACAGAGACCGGAGCAACGAGGGGTGATGTGCCCCATGGCCAGAAACAACCCCCCCTGCACCACCGCAACAACTCGAGCAACCGCTGTCAGCAATCGCTGCGTGAAAGAGCCGCTGCCCCATTTCACCCTTTCTTGGGGTGAAGAGAGAGACCAGAGGGTCCCGGGAGAGGTGGGGCGGCAGGATGGTGGGCGCCGGGGCTGAAAGCATCGCTTCGGGCTCAGCGCCCCGAAACTCAGGGATTCAGAGGGGCGAGTCCAGGCGAGAAACCGGGTGGAAGAAAGGACCACCGGACCAGTTCCCATCTCCTCTCCCCGCCGTTCAGGGCCCTGTTGTGATGGGGCACGTTGTGCCTCTCACCGCTGTGACTGAGCCAGTGCCCAGTGGACATCCCGCTGGCTTTTTTTTTACGTTGTTTTTTTTTTTATGTGCATGTTTTGTTTGGTTCCGTAAGCTGAAATAAAGCTGGTGCCAAGAGGGGAATTCCTGCCTCGTGTTTTGCGTTTGCGTGTGCCCGAGAGGGATGTCGGGGCGCAGCCACCACCGGGACCGCCGCCTCCTCCCGGCCGATAATTCGGATCCGGCTCTCCCATCGGGAACCACGGGCAAAAACCTCTCCCTGCCAACGCTCCTCTCCGCACGGGCTGAAGCCCGCATGGCTATTCCTCTGTGGGGCTGGCGGCCGCGCTTCGAACGAGAGGCACTGAAATTTCGACCCAAAAAATGGGATTATGAAGGGTTTGAATCCTCTCTTCCCCTCCTCCGTTCGACGAGCCAAAGAACGAGCTGACGCTAAGGCTTGCTGCAATGGTGGCAACACATGAAGGAGAGATAAATGCGTATCGCCCTCCAAAAGCATTTAAATTAGAAAAAAAAAGCTGATTTTCACTAGCAAGTCCCTTCAACCGCGGTCCTTTGAGATGGAACCAAGCGCCCCGCTCCCGCAGCGGCCGGGGCAGGAGGGACGGTGGGATGAGAAGCGATGCTCACCTCGACCCAAACCCACAGCAGAAACACCCCCAGGAACTCCGTGGGGCTGCCGCGGCTCCGGCACGGCCGGGCTCTCGCCCGAACCCAACACCCTTTAAACCGGGATTCCCTCCATCCCTCGGCGAGGAGCATCCCGGCGGCACCGCGGGTCACGCCGGGGGATCCACCGCAGCCCCTTCCCGGCGGCGGTGGCCTGTTCCCTCGCTGACCTTCCACTTTTTTCTCCTTGCAGAGGCCAGAGCAGAGTACATGACGGTGTACGCCCAAGTCGGCCCCTACCAGCAGGTGAGTTTGTGCAGGTTCACCCCTGTCCTCCCAGTACGTGGCCAAACTGGGCCGTGCAGCCGGGGAGTCCCTACACAGGATGGGGATGGCCTGGGGGACCCCATGGTGCAGATGGGGAGGAAGGACGGCAGCTGGACAACCCCTGGTTTTGTCTGTTAGTTCCTCCTGGAAGCTTGAAGGGGGACATGCCACCACTGGGGCTGGCCCAAGAGGAGCTGGCATGGCCACAGCCACCTGCCTGCACTTCCTGGTGCATCACCGGTGTCTCTGTCCCCAGTCCCACCGAACTCGGCTCCTTCGGCTCACCCACGTTTTGGGGTCCCTTTGGCAGCTCCGAACCCTGGAAACACTTAAAAAAAGTCTTTTCTCCAGGTGCACCTGCAGAGTTTCTCCAATGCAGAGCAAGATGACCCAAAGAAGACGCCATCCGCCGATGAGGAGACCTCCAAAACCATCTATTTCACCATCCAGGCTACGGGCCAGGTGAGTTGGCGCTCGTGGCCATCACCCCCAGAGGGGCTCCAGCGCCAAGCAAGGAGACAGGCAAGACCCCAGGGTGAGAGACTTCACCCCGGAGGGAGGGGTACGGACAGATGGGCCTTCACTGGGCTTTCACAGAATCCCAGAATGGTCAGGGTTGGAAGGGACCTCTGGAGCTCCCCCAGTGCCACCCCCCACCAGAGCAGGGGCACCTCCAGCAGTGGCACAGGACGGCGTCCAGGCGGGTTTGGAATGGCTCCAGAGGGGGAGACTCCCCCACCTCTCTGGGCAGCCTGTGCCAGTGCTCTGCCACCTGCACAGGAGAGAAGGCCCTCCTCAGGTTGAGATGGAACTTCCTATGGTCAAGTTTGTGCCCATTCCCTCTTGTCCTGTCACTGGGCACCACTGAAAAAACACTGTTCCCATCCCCCTGGCACCCTCCCTTTAAGGATTGATAAGCGTTGATAAGATCCCCCCTCAATCTTCTCTTCTCCAGACTAAAAAGCCCCAAGTCCCTCAGCCTTTCCTCATCAGAGAGATGCTCCAGTTCCCTCATCATCTTTGTAGCCCTCTGCTGGACCCTCTCCAGCAGTTCTCTGTCTTTCTTGAACCGGGGAGCCCAGAACCGGACTTGGGGTCCAGACTTTCCTGGGGTCCGGCGCTTCGAGCCAAGCCTGTGGGTCCCCTCTTTCTCGCCAACGGAGGGATTGGCTCCCGCATTCCCAAACAAAGCTTTTGGCCCTTTGCCATTGCAGACGGACGATGAGAAGATGGGAAACGGCGTGCCGGGGTGCCAGCAGGAGGGTGAGAAATGCCACTACACATCGGTCAGCTAGACGGAACCCCCGGCACAGCCCCGGCACGGCTCCGGTGCGCCCGTGAACCTGCTCCGAGCGCGCTCCTCCTCTCTGCCCGGCCCCGGCTGCAGCATCCCCTTTTCCCTCCCCATCGCTGCTGCCTCCGATTCGCCTGGCGGCAGCGGTCCCCAGCCACCGGCGGGAGGACGTGAGCGCCCTGTAAGCGCAGGCTCGTCTGGCGCAGGACCTCTGCCTGTGTTTTGGCAATCCACGTGGGGTTCGGGCTCCTTTTTCTGCCCTCTCTGATCAGTCCAAGGAGCACCGACCAAACACTCTGCAGCGCCTCGCAGCGCGGAGCCTCGGGATGAGAGGATGGGAAAACCTGAGAACGCTCCTGAATCTTTTTCTTTTTGCTCTACTTTCAAACTTGGCAAATACTTCGCCCGCTAAACCAAGAGAAAGCAAAAATAACACTTGGTCGTAGAAAGCCGAATATGGAAACACACCAAGCGCACACACAGGCTGCTGCGGTTTCGGTGCGAGCTGCTTCCCCAGCACCCGCTGCTCCTGGGCCTGCCGGCGACCTTCCGAACCTCGCAGCGCCCCGGCGCCGTGCTCAGCACCGCTTTGCGCCGTGAACGAGCCGCTTGCGGTCCCCCGAGCTGCCCCAGGGCCGTGCCGGGGTGCAGGGGCAGGAGGTGGTCCGGGCGTGGGGGAAAATATGACGAGGGACGTGGCTTGTGCCGTTCTGCTCCGCTCCTTTGATGTGTTTGTATGTGAGGTTTTTATTCTTAAATTAAATATTTGTACGTGAAGTGCTGTGTCTGCGGAGGTCGGCGGCTTCCCAGCAGAGCTTTAGGGAGGAGAGCAGCTCCTCCCAGCCCCGAGCGATGCAGGGATGGGGGAGCTCCCTCCCTGCATCCCGCCGGGACGCGTGTCCTGCAGCGGGGTCTGCGCGGCTTCGCCCCGAGCCGGGACTTACAGGGACCTGAGCGCCCAGCGAGCGGGACGCGGGGCACACCCCCACCCTCTCCGTTCCCCAAACCCGCCCAGAGCCGGCAACCGAGCAAAACACGCGCGTTGGCATCAATTTTTCCGGTGCCGCTGGACAGACAGACGCCGCCCACGTTGGGGAGCCTCTTCCCGTGAGTGACGCTTCCCCCTGCTCTTTGTCTTGTCTGTGCGGATAGTAAATTATTCAGGGATGAAACCGGAGGTTTCTTTGAAGTGCCTGGCACAGGAGAGCCCTCTAGGAGCTACTGGAATAAAAATGCAAGACACATATGTGCTCAATTTCTGCCTGCCTGTTATTTTGGGGTGAAAACAGGCCGTTGTTGACGAGCCCGCGGAGTCATTTGTTTGTTCTCTGTTTTTTCAAGTGATGGGACAAGGCTTGGTTTTGGGTTCCTCAAATTCATGCTGATCAATTAAAAATATATACCCCATGCATTTTACTGAGGGATTCCTCCATGTGGCACTCAAATCTGTCCTCGTAACTCCAACCTCCGGCCTCGACGGGGCTTCAACCAGCGGTGATGGCATCGGGGACCGGTCCGAAGGGAGCGCTGGAGCATCGCCTCCTCCTTCGCCCGCGCCGAGGGCTGACAGCGCTCCATCCCTCACCCCAGAAATGACCACCCCGGGGATGATTTCTGGCCATTAATCACCCTATTTCGGTGCCAACACCTTCGAGCTCACAGGAAGCCGTTGGTGGGGACAGAAAGGGGAAGGAAGACATTGCAAGAGGGGGAGCGGCGGCGGAGGGCTCGGTGGGGCAGAGGGGGATGGAGCCGCGAGGCGTCGGGACGGGCTGGTTCTGCGTCGCCGTGCTCTGCTCCGGAGCCGGTGAGTGGGGCTGGGGGGGTGGATAGTGTGGGGTCCGGGGGTTCCCCCCATGTCTGGGGCCGGAGGGAGGAGGAGGAAGCGGCGGTGTGAAGGCTGTGGGTGCGATGCTGTGCCGGGGGCAGGGTAGGATGCTCCCCCCTGCTGTTTTGAGGAGGGGAAAAGGTTGAGGGTGACTGCTTTATTGCTTGGTTTGGGTCCGGCTCGTGTTCTGGGGGGAGGATTGGGGTTTCCTGGGCTCTCCCAGCACCCACCCGTGCCCCAAACCCACACCCTGGACTCCCCAGCCCTTCGCTGGCCGAGCGGCGGGGATGCTCGCTGGCCCACCATGGCCCCTTCCGCGGGGCTGTGGGCCAGTTTGCTTTGGGGACCCCATTTCACCGCCGCGGAGCACCCCCTCCCCGCTGCCACCGCTGCCGCTTGCCCAACCTCCGGCCGCTCCGCGGCGGGGGGGACTGCGGCCAGCGTGACTCCCAACGCACCCTCGGCACCGTCTCCCCAGCATCCACCGCGGCGCGGCCGCCGTTAGCACTTCCTTCGTTAGCGGGGATGGCAGAGGGAGGAGGGGGGGGGGTTGCCGTGCAGGAGAGCGGTGGGGACCCATCCGCTCGCCGCCCCCCTGCAGGATGTGGGACGGCAGCTCTGCTGTATAGGATGTGTCCCCCCCCGCCCCCATCAGCCCCACACCACCGTCCCAAGTCACTCAAGGACGCGGGTTCGCCGTTTCCCGCTCCTGCCTTGCGTCTCCCCAAGCTGCGGTGCAGGTTGAGCGAGGTCCGCCGTGCAGGACCCCCGGTGGGGTGGGTGTAGACCCCATCTCCGCAGCCTCCCCCCCCCCGGGGGTGGGGAGCAGTTGGGCTTTGGGGAGGCACCGACACGAATTAACGCCCCTCGTTGCCAGCTCTCGTCCTCAAAGAAGAGAAGCCAGGGCAGCAGAGCACCGCGCCGAGCGGCGATGGCCTGGAGCCAACGGGAGACCCCACCACCAGTGCTGGGGATGTGGACAAGGTGAAGAGGTGGCCAACAGGCACCCCGACCCCTCCTTGGATCGGGGACCCCGTCACCACCCCCGTGTTGACACGAGAAGGTGCTGCGGGGAACACAACCCGTGAGTGACGCGGAGAAAGGAAGAGAAGTTGGAGTGGGGCCAGAGGAGGCCATGAAGATGATCAGAGAGAGGTTGAGAGAGTTGGGGTTGTTCAACCTGGAGAAGAGAAGGCTCCGCGGAGACCTCAGAGCCCCTTCCAGTGCCTAAAGGGGCTCCAGGAGAGCTGGGGAGGGACTCTGGCTCAGGGAGGGGAGCGATGGGACGAGGGGGAAGGGTTTGACACTGACAGAGGGGAGATTTAGGGGAGATATTGGGGGAAATTCTCTCCTGTGAGAGTGGTGAGCCCCTGGTGCAGGTTGCCCCGAGAAGCTGTGGCTGCCCCATCCCTGGAGGTGTTCAAGGCCAGGTTGGACGGGGCTTGGAGCAACCTGGGCTGGTGGGAGGTGTCCCTGCCCAGGGCAGGGGGGTGGGAACTGTATGATCTTCAACGTCCCTTCTGTCTCAAACCCTTCTATGATTCTGAGATGTGGTTTGGGGATATGCCACCATCCTGGAGGGTCCTGCATCCCCCCACAGAGACCCTCCAGTGCCTCCCACCCCACGCAACCCCCTGTCCCCATCCACCCTTGCGGGCAGCACGCCCACATCTCCTATCTCTTCCCATAGAGAATGCATCGGGCGTTCCCGTCAGGTACTGGTCCCCTGCCATTTTTGTGGTGGTTGCTCTGCTCGTGCTCTTCTTCACCTACCGGCGGACCAAGGGGGAAGGTGAGCTTCCCCCACCGGCGCACCACCAACCTTCTCCCTCCCCTCCGTTGAGCGTTGGGTTGGCAGGAAAGGGTGACAGCCGTCTCACCGCCCACATCCTCAAAGATCCGTTAAGTGCTGCAAAAAGTCAGTTATTCCGGCGCGGCTCGATGAAGGAGCGGGGGAACGTGGCTTCATGCTGGGGAGGGGAAGGGCAGGATCAGACCCCGTCCCCGGAAACCCCTTTGGCCACGACGTAGCCCCGTGGTGGGGGTTCCCCCCCCTTGCTCAGCTCTCGCTTGAGAAGTGCAGAAGTTTAATCCGGAACTCCCTTTTCTGCTCAGTTTTGCATCTCCCGCTCCCACCTCTGCCCTCTCCCCCGCCCCGGGGTTTCTCCTTCTCTGCTTTTAACACAAATCTTGAGGATTTTGTTGCCCTCCTGCAAAGCAAACCCCAAAATTCCCCAGCTCCCGCCCCCCCCCCCCACCGCCACCCTCTTCCCAAGAGGGTCTCGTTGGCTTTTTTTTCCAAATCCCGGTGGGCTCCGCCGTTGTGACGCCTGTGTCTCCCCTGTCCCGCAGGGAGCCAGGACCGCGCCGCCTCCGCCAGCGACTCTTCAGGTGAGATGTGGTCGACCCAAGCCCCCACGAGGCCGAGTCCTCTCGGTACGCCGCCCTCGAGCCCCTCTGGGTGCCGCGAGTCGCATCCCACCTCCTTGCATTGCAGATTTGGGAGCCCTGGACCACTTCCCCAGCCACGACACCACCCCGATAATCCCCCCTCCCCAGGTGAGCCCTCCTCTGAGCTGGGAGGGCCGAGAGCCGCCTTCCAACCCCTGCGTGGCTTTGGGGGCCAAGCCCCAGCCCGTGCCTCAGTTTCCCCATCCGCCGCAAGCCGCGGGACGCAGCGGGTGATGAGGATGCTCCGTGCAGCTCCTGCGGCAGCCGCTGCGTCTCTTGCAGGAGAGGAAGGGGACAGGGACCCCCCCAGCCCCGGAGCACACCGAAACCACCTTCTGCGAGCCGGACCCCCCCCCGCCCCTGCTGCCCCAGGTATCTCACCCCAATGCACCGAGCCCTGCTACCGGGGTTCGGGGGGGGGCTGCCAGCTGAGCCCCAGCCCGTGAGGGTCCCTGGGGAGAGTTTGTAGCCCCCCCCCCAGCACCTAATTTTGCTTCTCCCCAGCCTGACCCCCCCACAGCCCCCAGTGGTCCCCGCTGCTCCGGGGAGCCCGGTGCCGACTGAGGGCTCCTGGGGGAGCCCGGTGGCTTCTGGACACCCCCATGGACACGAAGCCCAACCCCGAGGGACGTTGTGGGGACCGAGCCGGGACGATGCTCCTGGCCCGGGGGGGCCCCGCGGTGGCTGGGGGGGGCCACAAGCATCGCGTGCCACCTCGGCCCTTCCTACGGATGGTGGAGCGTGTGCCCAAATCCCAGCGGGAATGGGGACCCGCGTGGGATGGGGGACCCCACGTGGGACGTGGCCACGCGTGTGC